>UZAF01017422.1:0-16132 GCA_900617895.1 Haemonchus placei
AAAAAAAAACAATAGTAATAGAGCTTTTCACATTTCGAAGTTGAGAACAGAAAAATCTGACCTGGCTATTCTTCTCATTAGCAGCAGACAGCTCGCCGCGCAACTCTGAACCTTGGGCTTCAATGTCATCCAACTTTTTCTTTTGCTCGACTTCTCTAAACAATGTAAAGGGAAAAATTTGTCACAAGATAACAAGTACACTAAATACGCAATGAAGAATTTGCAAAAATATCGAAGGTGCACGTAAGCAGGGAAAATAAATCAGACACTCACACTGCATGCTGTGAATCAACCAGCTTCTGTTCTAGCTCTTGAATTTTCAAACTCATAGCTGTCAGCTGGTCTTCCGCTTTCTCCTTCTCGCCGTTCACAACATTTTTCTCAAACAAAGCCAGTATTAAGAAAAACGCAATGGAGAAAAACTCTACTCCAGTAAAAGTTATTGGAAAAGGGACTTGACTATTGAATGACTTTATAAAGTAATGCGTAAGATAAGCTGAAAATAGGTTTAAAAGACAACAAATTAATCCACCTCATTTAAGGATAGTAAGTGTACACAGAAGTATGTGTAGTCTGCCATCTCAATACACTTAATCTTTGATCCGTATGTTTTATATACTATAGATTTTTCAAGAATTGAGAAACGTATGATAAATGCGAAATTTTAGGAAGGTCTATCAAGCTCTTTAAGCTTTCTCCCTCTGGTCCACTCCCTAATCACTACCGCAACCAATTTTTGCTTAGCTTGAAACAAGATTTTACATAAAGACATCAAAAACTTACTTCCTGAAGAACACTCTCAAGCTCAGCATGCTTTGCAGATAACTCAGCGTTCAATTTGTTCACCTGAGCGTTGACTTCCTCAGATTTGGAATTGAGTCTGGAATATTGATGAATATTGATACCGGTCTAAACGTAGGAGTTAGAAGTCTAAACAGATGCTATGACAAGATAGAAAGCATCTATCACACCATCTACTGAAAAAAAAAACGCTGTAATGAAGAAAGCGCGCTCGCATATCAAAAAAAANNNAAAAAAAACCGAAATATTCAAAAAATGTAGACGAGATAGAAATGGATTTAAAAAAATTACAATTCAATCTCTCGATGTAACGATGCAGCCTCTTCAGATTTCGCTGTTATAGCTTTCTCCAATTCAGAATGCGTCTCGGCTTCTTTAACACGTACTTGCTCCAGCTACAAAACTGAATGCATTAGAAAATTAAATTTCTATTTCCAGTTATTTTTTGAAAATAGTGCAAGAGATCTTGACAAATATGAGCATGAAAGAGAAATGTTTCTTAGCACTACAATTAAAATATTATATTTTGCGTATCTGTGTGAATCACGGAATGCAGCATTACTTCAGTAATCACATGAAAAGTCGCGATCGAAATGGGTGTAGTATATACCACCATATTCACGCGGAATATGCGGAGCCTCGTCTACATAATGGGGCGCGCACTGTCAGCCCCTACCCTCCACCCAGGTGGCAAAAACGAATTCACCAGTGCAAGGAAGGCAAAGAAGTACCAGCCGCAGTTGGCAGTAAGCCCCGATCGGGTAACGCTAATTGAAAATACTATTCGAAAAAGGGCGAGCTCGAATGAAATATGCTGATCCTTCTATAAAGGGTACATTTCAACCTTCAACAATGCACTTCACTACTGATGGGTAGGAAAAATCGAGTGAAATTGGCTTTAAAAGTCAGAGAAAGGTGGTATCTCCCGACGCGGGAAGAGTCTGTACAAAATCCCGCAGTGACTAACATGGTTCAGGGTGGTGAGAATATTAGAAACTGAAAATGATGGTTCGTGGACTGCCTTCCACCATTCTAACTTTCATAGGTATTGATTCACATCAAAATTTTTGTTGAAAAAGTTTCAACGTTCAATGATTAACAACTTTGAGCGAATATAGACGCCGGAGGCGAAATTCCACAAAGCAGAGCTACTGATCCAAAGAGTCAATGCTTAGATATGGACACAGTAGAGTGTGATCATCGATCTAGCAGGCATGACATGCGCCAAGTGAAATTAAAGGAAAAAATGGCTGAAGAGTGGACGCGAACTTCAGCCAATTTTTTTGTCAAAATTGGTCGAAAAGAAAATCAAGGAAAGAATAGAATGGAAAAGAGAACTTCGGTTGAATGACAGATTCCTAAACTCCAAAAATGTAAACGGCAACTTTAGAAAAACACTCAAGGAGTGTTGCTTTGGAAAATACTTGTCTTAAAATCAAATAAAATATAAAATTGTTATCATTACCTCTCTTATAGCGTCATCCTTCTGTTTAACCAAATCGTTCGAACGCTCTTCCGATTCTTTCAGCTTGGCAGTGATCTCTGCATTTGCTGCTTCTGCAGACTGCAGTTTTGATTCAACACTAAAAAAGAACTCATATATTATACAAAATTTCAAACACCGTTACTAAATGAATGAATATAAGAATGGAGTGAGGTCTGGGTGGAGAAAGAACTATGAAGGAGAAGTGATTATGGCTTAACAGGACAGAATAAATAGTGGGACCCAACGGCGTTATGAGCGAAACTACTCAACATTCCAAGAAGCAAAGACAACCAACTCCGAACTGAATCCGTTTAGAACTTTGCTACATAGTCTAAAAGCAGCACCGCAACCTTATTGTCTCTGTCTCTATTAGGGGATTTAGCCGGTGAGGAGAAAGAGTCTTTAGGAAATATTGAGTCGCTGCTTTCTTGTTCAAATGTATTCCTTAAACAACTAATTCGAACCTCCCGTCCCCGTATAGTGCCGGATGCTGCATCGAATGGCTAAAAACTCTCAAAATAGTAGGTGCATATGTGCTGTCTCAAGTCTCAAGCGTGCACCATAGAAACTAGAAAACTATTCACAAAAGTTCATATTGAGAGTATTTTATGGAGGCAAAGATTCAACCAAAGTTACCTAGTAAGAACTTTTTTAGTGATAATGTGCGAGGTTCCGCGAATTACCTTTTCACTGTTTCCTGAAGTTTGTTGTTTTCAGCCAATCGTTCAGCGCATAGAGTTGTTACGCTGGCCAATTCTGTCGCCATAGCACTCTGATCCATGTTTGACGCATTTACCTAGAATCTGTGCATCAATATCCTTTGTGACGAAGTTAACACTTTCAAATGATAATTTATATGCTAAATAAACTTACAGTATTCTGCAGAGTATTCAGGGCGCTGGTCTGCTTCCGCAACTCCTCTTCAATCAAGGCTTTGCTTTCGACGACCAAATCATGTTCTTTTGTGGCAACATCAAGCTTTTCAACCAGCCTGAATAATTTTCCGTCGATAGCTTACGTCTTCGTCCATAAACAAGGTTTGAGAGAAAGGAAATCCAGAGGTTGATAGCAATGAAATTAGTAGGAGCTATACTCGGCAAGCAAAAGCAGACACAATCCCCGATACGCAAATTCATGTGAATTTTGAAAGTCTCGAATTGTGAGCAAGCAGCCCATGTCCTACAATTGAGGAAAAACTTTTGAAAATCGAATGAATTGGCGCTGAACACCAACACGGCGAAATGAATATCTGGATTGGGTCAGTTTGCGTTACCCTTCCATTGTGAAGCAGAAGCATGCAGAATGGGATGGTGTGTGCAATCTAATGCTCCGTTGGTAAAAGTTAGTAGGTTTTTAGGAGGTCCAATATGTTGACCGCGTAACTAGAAAAAGCGTGCCTTCTCGATATAGCATGAGCCCCTATTTTATTTCAACAGAAAATTTCCCCCTTAGCCCTCAGAGAAGGGTGTTGTCGGCAACAATGGGAGGTTGTTCTCTCTGGAGCTAAAGAAATTAGCGAGCAATCCCACACTCCATTCCCGCTTACTACGTTAACAAACCTGTTCCCCTAGCCTCCCTTTTGAACATAGGCACAGAACAGATATGGATAAGGACGCATAAATCAACAGCTAAAGCTGATAAATTTCTTACGTCTTCACTTCTTCTCCCAGACGCTTCAATTCCTGTTCCGCTTTTTGTAGTTCACTCTCTTTGTTCTTGAATCTGAAAAAAACTCCCTTACAACTGAAACAGTTGAAAACAGTTATTTCTGCAGAAAATTCTCATGATTGGAATGGTTATAGCCCCAAATGGATTAACCAGTCGCAAGAGCTCTTTCCTCGAACCTTTCCGTTCTTTCCACAGTATCGAATGATGAGAGCGTAATAACTTACTGCTCTTTCACGTCCAGATGATTTTTCTCAATCGTCGATATCTGCGATTCTAGAAGGCCACATTTTCCCAATAACTCATCGTGTGCTGCTTTTGCGGCCGTCAAGGCCGATATATGCTGAAAAAAAAACTAAATGAACCGAACGCGAAACCACCGTTCGATGACGGCAAAATCCTGATAACACTTAGTGGATAAGTCCCACATCGAGTTCCCCCAACCAAAACTTCCTTTCCTTGATTGCTTCTTTAGGACAAGATGCATCTAGAGGGGGGAACCACTGATTTGAAAAGCCGCTGCTGGTTAAAATGTTGGCAACGCCGCCAGCCCAATATCCCATTCTATGAATACAATCATTATGTTGGATAAAAGTGAAGAATGTCTCGAACTCTTGGATTAGGGCCAAGTAGCTCATCGCTTTGCTTTTAGGATAATGTTGCACTTAAGTACAAAAGCTCAATGGCCCATTGGGTCAGTTGACCTTTCGGGGCCTTCTTGACGAGTAGTAAACGATTACGATCAGATGCCTGATATTATCAAAGAAAAAAGGAGCGCAAGCACTCCGTTGTGATAAGCTCTGAGGACAAATCAATCAATGTAGCGAACAAAAATGCGAACGCATTCACAATGTTCGGCATTTAAATGGCTAACAAAAAAGGCATTCCGATAGAGGCCGCACCGACAGTCATTCAGCCAGCTCTCCCCCCTTTTCAACACCTACGATACAATTCCGGCTAGCTAACCCTTCGAAGGCTTTCAGCATATAAATACTCACCCATATTTTCTAACGATAAGATTGGAGATAACCAAAATTTTTTGAAGCTTTATCGCCTACTCCTCCATATAGATTTCCCGTTTCTTCCCGCCTACCTCAATGACCAATGCTTCAGGTTGTACCCACCTACGCGCACAATATAAAAAGTTGTAGCGAATCCTTCAAATCGAAGATTCTGTTCGCCAAATTGGGACCCGAATTTCAAAGGACCTCGATAATGATATGTAATTGTGCTAGTAACACAAGTTGCTTGAAATAGCAAGTTGACAGAGCAAATCCCTCACCTGCGCTTCGACGTCTTTCAGCTTGGCCTCCAACATCGAGCAACGACCTTCTGCCTCTTTAGTGGCGCTGTCACTGTTCTCTTTGATAGCTGCAAGCCTCGCTTCCAGCTCGATCTTTTCCGCTTTAAGCGATTCGCTTACAGTTCTAGCATCCTTAAGAGCTGCTTCGGCAGTTTCTTTCTCTACAGTGACCGACCTGATCTTCTCCAACTGCTCCTTGACGACTACCTCATTATTCTTTTGTTCCTCAAGCGAACGTTCGTTGACGGATGCGATCTCGCTCTTCAATGATTTTACTGTCTCTTCCATAATCGCTTTCTCCTCTCGCATTGCTTTCAGCTCGCCTTCCAACGTCGAGCAACGAATTTCTGCATCCTTAGCGACGCCGTCACTGTTCTCCTTTATAAGTGCTAGCCTCTGTTCCAGCTCATTCTTTTCAGTCGCCAGCGAATCACCTGCCTTTTTGGCATCCACAAGAGCTGCTTCAGCAGCTTCTTTCTCTACAGTAATCGATCTGATCTTCTCCAGCTGCTCCTTGACGACTGTCTCATTGTTCTTTTGTTCCTCGAGTACACGTTCGTTGATGGATGCAATCTCGTTCTTCAAAGTTTTCACTGTCTCTTCCATGATCGTTTTCTCTTTCGACATTGCTTTCAGCTCGGCTTCCAACGTTGAGCAACGATTTTCTGCATCTTTAGCGACGCCGTCACTGTTCTCCTCTATAAGTGCTAGCCTGCCTTCCAACTCGATTTTTTCGGCCTTCAGCGTCTCGCTTGTAGTTCTTGCGTCCAAAAGAGCGGCTTCTGCAGACTCTTTCTCTACAGTAACCAATCTAATCTTTTCCAAATGCTCCTTAACGGCTGCTTCATTATTCTTTTGTTCCTCGAGCAAACGTTCGTTGATGGATGCTTTCTCGCTCTTCAAGGTTTCCAGTGCCTCTTGCATCATCGATTTCTCTTGCTGTAGTGCTACCAGGGAGCCACTCGTTTCGGTCAGTTGTTTTTCTATGACTTTGAATTGTTCCTCCAAAGATTTCTTTTCTTGCTCCATCGCCTGCCAATCCTTCTTCTTAGTTTCCAATTCATTTTCAAGTGTTGTCAGCCGCTGTGTTAACGTTGCATCAGCTGACTCTTTGTTGTTCATCAAGTTCTCTACCAATTCCTTCTGTGTTTTCACATCACTGAGAGCTGACTGGAGTTCAGCTGAAACACTGAAAATCATTTTTCCTAAGTAAACAACAGCTTGATCATAAATAAAAACAATACATAAGTCGGAAAACGTAAAAGGATTTGATTCCTTTGCAGAGTTTTACGTCCGACATCCATTTAAAATCATAAAAAGAATGAATCTGTGTAGATATAAGACTAAGAAGATTCAGGGTGGCCAGCCAATGCTTTACTAAAAACCTTCTCCCGCATCTCTTTAGGTAGAAAAAAAAACCAACCTTTCATCTTCTCCAATTCCTTCTGAGCTGCTTGAAATGACTGCTCCGCTGCTTCCAACAGCTTACTCTTCTCTTCTATAGCAGCATTCGCTTCACCAAGATCCTTCTCTTTAGCCAAGCGCTCATGTGCAAGCAGGTCCTTAGTCTGAAATTGAATTTTGCATCCTGATATCGAAACTTTTCTAGATCTCTCAAAAGAAAGACAAAATCACTTTTCGCTACTTTGGGAAAGAATCACATTTTTCATTGCATCGTGTATTCATAGTGCAGTGGGAAGCAGCGCACTATCATACACACAGATTCTCGTGTTCGAACACCGTATCAATATTTCCAAATAAGCGCTAACACGGTTTACGATGTGTACTCCATGTGGTAGAGTGTGAAATCGTCTTGGAAATAGGCTTCATACCTCCGTACAAATATCCGTATGATGTTACTAAGAAGAATAAAGGGTATTCTACTCACACTGGATGGTGAATGATTCAGTTCAAATGTCTATAGGTGCCCGTATAGTACATTTGATTCGTAGATTGTCTACAAAGGTCACCTCACGTGGGCTTTAGTCAATTCAATAAAACTACGGCCCCATTCTCAGAGAACAGAAGAAAACAACAACCTCTAAAGCAATAATACGTATCAGAACTAATACTAAATCTATCCACTCAAAAAAGTGCTAAAAATAGTCGTCGTCCCAAAGGCATATGGTAGGGGGCGGTGGCCTTGTTTTATTACACCACATATTACGTTACACTAATGAACATTGCTTTACGACTTCTTACATTTTTCTTTTCAGTCTTTTTATCTCTCTTCTCAGCTTTCCTACTTTCATATATGTTATATCTTGTTCCAAATTTCAAAGCGATGCCACCAGGATTCCTTATCCCTCTAGAGGTAGAACAATTCAACAAACATTGTTATTTCCACTGAATAAACACGGAGAACATAGAAAATTCCTTACCACTCCAAACTCCGAACGTAATGCCTCCAGCAGGTTCTCTTTGGCCTTACTGTTCGCTTTTTCTGACTCCAGCGCGAGTTGATGTGCCTCTTTTTCTCGCTTCAGCTCTTCTTTGAGGCTTATAATCTCACTTGTTAGCGATGAATGAGTATCCAAAGATTCTTCAACCTCCTGGAATGATGAATTGAACATGGAGATTCATTCATGTATGGGTCACGTCAAAGATTCCCAACCATTTTGCGGGTATATTTGAGAATTGAGCCAACTACAAAACTTTCTGTAAGCCTTTGTCACAGTAAAGTAAAAAGGTGGCTCCACTGACCGAGTTGGGTACGAGCTGTTGCTTTAACTCCTGTACTTGACATTCCTTGGCTATTACTTCTTCTTCTAGGCGGAAGTTAAGGTCTTCAATAAGTTTGTCTTTTGCCAGCAATTCGTTTTCCAAAGCTTTCTTCTCCGTCTTCAATTTCGCGATCTAAAAACGGCACACTGTCGATTTAGCAAACATCTCAAAAGGAAAACGATTGAAACTGGTTGGGAAAATTTACAGTCAGTACGATAGATTTTGTCCAAGCTGTACGAAATCATCTGAATGAGAAAAACCTATCGAACCTTTTCTGCCTGATCACCATTTCCTATTTGACCGAACTCTGATCGCTCCATTTCACGTTCTCGCATGAGTTGTTCCAAATGACGTTCTTTTTCTTGGAGCGCTTCCTGAAAAATTCATCCTAAATGTTCCTTAAAACCGATATAATTATTGCTAGGCATACTTATTATGAGTTAGTATCACTATTTATCTATTTTTTGCCCTGCCTACTCTAAATCCATTCAAACACCAATGAAAGCTGAAACAAAAGTGAAACAACCATACCTGCAGCGCTTTGATCGTTGAGCTTTCCGAATAATGGCCTTGCTGCAAAAATAAAATCATCATATATGTAAAAAAAAACTATTTTTGTCTGTTATCTATCCTTTGGAAAGTTCAACAGCTCACATTTCTCCGCATAAGATGGAATAGCCTACATTTAGTGGAGGTTTCCGTACACAACCGAACCGCGAAGAAGCCACACTTGATCTTCCTATCGATGAAAGGGATTCACGACTTCCGCCCAAGCCACGGTTTTGTCTCAAGAGGGAAGTCTTCGTATGTACCACCTGCTACGAATGAATTGCACATCAGGACGGGCACAAAACAAGGCAAAATCAACTGACCTTCATTTTATTAGGCGTTTGAGAAGGTGCTTTTTGCGCTTTGGAGGCCGGCACGAAGACTCCGTATGGTGATTTACAAGTGAAGTATCTCTTACCCTTAAAGGAAGGCGAAGGATTCTATGAGTAGAAGCTAAAATTTGGGAACAGAGAATAAGGCAACTTACCTGCACACTTCCATCGTTCTTTCCCAAGGGCTGCTCCAGTTCAATACCTGCCCATATACCTTGAGCAAATTCTGTTTCGCCTATAAATCTCACCACACCTTGCTTGCCACCGGACACAACGACTCGATCGTCTATATCGAACCTAAGTAAAGTCGAACTTATAGCTCAATCCAAAAATTCTGAACTTAGAATTCGAAAAGGCCTTTAACTATTTTTTTTATCGTTAGGTCTTTAATGGGGAAGGTTCATAGTGTATTCTAGTATGATCACCTGGCAGAGAACTCAGTGGAAGAGATCGCGCAAGATTTCGCACAGTTTGGTAACCCTTTTCAGGACCACTGAGTAGCAGTGGTCAGAAGAACTCCTTGTTCCATTCTCTGTAACTCTAATCCCTCCCATTTATCAAGTCCTTCTCGAACTCTTTCCCTATCGAAGCTACTAATTCAGATAACGCTCTAGGAGTTGCTCCTCTTCCTTAACCATCATCTGTTGGTGCTCTTGGTGCTCATAACAAGGAGCACATATAGATCGACAACTATTCGGACACTTTTTCCATCACTTTTTTTCGAAATAGCAAAGGTGAGCCGATGAAAAGGATGAGATGCAGTGAGGCCACTGACCCTGACCGAAACAAGTGCCGTCTCTCGCAGGTCGTATTCAATACGGTAGCGAGTCGAGAAGCAGGCTTGACAGCTATGCTTAACAACCAATCAGGCTTTGAACGCCCCTTCAACTATCAAAAGGATGATAGAAAATGAACAAGAAGTCAAAAAACTATGGAGGAGGGCCGTCCATCGATAGGGAGAAGCAATATTATGAGTTTATCGTTCCCCTACGATCCCCTCTTCAACAAAAAATAGCTGCCTTTGGCTCGAAAATCGGAGACATTCCAGCGGGGATTCGCAGCACTTGCGACAAGTGGGAAGAAGGTAAACAAAAACCAAAGATGACACTTCCGACCAGTATTGATTGAAAGCTATACATCAATGCTGATGATTTTAGTTTGCGACAGTTCAGTCCCTAATGCTTTGGGGGAACCACTGAAGGGGCTCATCTGAACCACGACAGAATGGATTTAACCACAAAGGACTAATCGTGAAAGGCTATGAAATGAAAATTAAGTTGTTTCGAACATTCCCTTATTACTTACGCTTATTAGGTGATTTTGACAGATTGTAAGAGGATGAACGGTTGGTACAAAAAGGGTACAACAAGACGGCTCATTTGGTGCCCCCCATAAAACCCTTCCTGACACATTCTACTCGTTTAAAAGTGCTCCANAATGAAAATTAAGTTGTTTCGAACATTCCCTTATTACTTACGGTTATTAGGTGATTTTGACAGATTGTAAGGGGATGAACGGTTGGTACAAAAAGGGTATAACAAGACGGCTCATTTGGTGCCCCCCATAAAACCCTTCCTGACACATTCTACTCGTTTAAAAGTGCTCCAGCCAGAATAGTTTTTAATTCTGAACGCTGTCGGGATTTTTGTTGCCTTATTTATTCATTAACTCTGCTTTTATTAGCGTCGTTTTACGAAATTCTACACCCTAGAATTCCGTATTAGCTTCTTTGCTCCGGATAGAGTTGACTGAAGGACAGCTGCCGCATCCTTTCTCTTTTGGGTTTTACTTTTTGCATCTGGAATTTCCAAATCCAAACCAGTTTCGCCAAATCAGAGTCTGGCTGCCCGATTTCCCAAAAAATTGCGTTAAGAACTACGAACCATCGCTTCCAGAGACACAATACAGCCACTCTTCTAATCTATATAGCATTGACCGTGAGAGAAAAAAGAATTATGGGCTTTTGTATCGTAAAAACCTCCCATCAAAGACCGTGATAGACATTTTTTGACACGACAGTTCCACCCGTGGCCACACCACAGGTAATAAAGATGCAATTAAAGAGCTTCTCCAACAATACAAATCAGATTTTATAGGTGGGCAAGGATCGAACACAACCCTGTGAACTTACCCATACTCAGCAGCATAAGGGCTTTTCGGTTCGCCTTCTCCTGGTGCCGGAGAGGTGAATCGTGCTGGTGAGAGCATTATCCGGTCCAATTTGCTAGATTTACAGAACAACCCGTGATCTGGTGTGCACTGAAAGTGAGAAACTAGTCATTTTTGTATAATATCAGTATTATTTCACATATAACATAACTATTTCAACATTGAGAGAAACTTTTGAGAACGATAAGAGAACTAGGATGTTTTAGGACTACTGCTATTCGACGAAGGTTGGAACAGCTCAGTTTTTGACAGCGCCAGCTGCTCCACCTAAATGCAAGGCAGATTGCAGGATCTGGACCTTGCATAAAATTAATAGGATATTCCGTAGAGGTAAGCGACCTCAATCAAGCTTTTTTTGCAAACGAAGAAACGGAAGTTTACACCTGAACAGATACAAGCAGAAATCGAATAAGCGTGATATACCGCCCCCTTTCATAATAACATCGCTGTAAAGTAAGGGTAATTGTAAAGCAAAAGCATGCAGAAAACGCTATCCTTGCATCTAAGAACTGCAATAATAGATTACATAAGCTAGTGATAAGATCAAGCGGAAAAGAATTATAAGAGATTGAAGAAACTGTGGTACAAATCCCATTGCTAGGTAAGATCATGTGAGTTAACCCTGCGTCATTGAACAGCGGAACAGAGGCCGTCTTGGTTTCCTCCTATCTCAACTGCATTTTGACGACTTATGTGCTATCGATAAAGGCGACGCAAAAAGAGTAACGAAGCAAAGCACTTTTGAATAACAAACAGCACGATTTTATGGGAAACTAGCAACTAGAGACGTGAAAAAGTTGACCGGTTCCCACAACGATTTCCTATTAGTTGCACTCAATCTCAAAGCTGATGCGGAACGTGCGGAAAATGAACGTTAAAGAAGACAATAAGCATAGGCATTAGCACTAATAAAACCAGCACTTTTAAGCAATACTTTCGAAAACTCCCAACTTAAGTAGAATATGCCAAAAGGTAAGAGTGGTTAAGATTAACTCACGGTAAAATATCGATATCCTTGTACTGATCCATCATTTTTCCCTAAAGGATCGTCCAACACAAGTCCGATCCATTCACCGGGAGCAAATTTAGTCGGTCCAACATATGCTACTGTGCCACTGCGCTGATCAATTCGAGCACGATCGCCAACCTAAATTAGAACTCAATAACAATACTACTGCCATAATACATATTAGGTGATGACTCAAATAATGACTACCTTTGATACATGTTATTCAAAACATATATATTTATTTATAAACTGAAACAGAATACAGCTAGCTGATATCCGTTCTGTTAGAACCATCAGAACTCGCAAAATTTATTACCCCACAAAAAACCGCCCAGCTGAACAGCTTGGTGCCTCGATGTCTCTTTCCGCCACTCATTCTCAAGCTTATCACTGAGTTCAAACGTTGATCCGAAAATAAACCCCCTCGGTAGAACAAAGGAGACTTGTCTGAAAGTGCAGTGTCTCAGCGAAAGAAAACTTTCTGTGTACATACGACATTTAGTTCCAAGCAAAAAATTTTCCCATGAAATCTCCATACAAAGTTTAATGCCTCTTTTTCTGCAACTGATTTGGGAAAGGTTCTCACTCTACCTTCAATTTCTAGGACCTAAATATAATATTTGCAGAGGAGGCTCACCTTTAGTTTCCTGTTACCTCGGCGACGCCGCATAGAGCGGGATGCATTCGATTACAGATTACGGAATAAAACGCTGGGCGTGGGCCAGTTCTTATGGAGGTTGGGCTCAGTATCGTAGCAACATTTGAAGGATCGTTTGGTTCATATGTTTTGAGGAAGGAAGGTGAGCGAGCACAAAAGGAGTTGCAGATGGGTGCTTCAGGTGGACCTCAGGCCTATAATTCAATCACAACCTATTGACTCCAGAGACGAAATGTTTTCTTCTGTTTACTCCAGAGAAAGAATTTGGTTCCACGATAATGTGGTTCGTATCACCAACCCATAATAGAGGTCGAAAATGCACTACAATCGATGCTAGTCGTGAAGCAACATAGAAGTGATTATGCATGACTGGGCTTCGACGAGCACTTCAGTGTAGGAATGACCATAACAGCTACCCCACGACTTAAGTGGTCATGATTAAAGTTGGTCTGATTTTTTGTGATCTAATATTAGGTTTTAGGTTCAGATTTGAAGAATTAAGAACCTCTAGCTCGCTCAAGAAAAGAAAGAACCTCTAGCTCGCTCCCTCTCCTCAACACATATGACCAAAGACTTTTCAAATGTCATCCTTAACTTTGAACAGAGAGAAAGTAGTTGAAAAACTACGTCGAATTTCTCCTTGGATCGTGAGCGTTCAGATAAGTTCTAATCAATAAACGATACCTGTTTCAAACCGTCATTATTTACCGTAGAATTTATTTATGTAATTTATTAAAATGTCGGCAACGACATGGGCCATAAATCGTGAACATATCAAAACGAACAATATGGAAACAAAAAAAAANNNAAAAAAAAAGAATAAAATTCCCAAACGTAAGTAAAACAGTACCTGCCACGTTCCGACACCACTGACACATGATGTTAGTGATAGAATGGATTCTTTGCTGTCAGACTTTTGCAGCCGTGAATTCGACGCCATGGTGAGAATGCGATGTTAGTCGTCGAAAAGCTCCTATTCATGTACAAAATCCACTCTGAAATAGGAACTACTGCGGGAAAGCGTCCACTTGAAAATAGCCAGAACCAACTGAGAGAGACAAGACGTTCGTTGGCTTTGTTTTTAGACAGCGCACGGCGATTTTAATCGTACAACTCCACCGCAGCGAAAATACTCATGCAATATTTAAAATTACACTCGAATGTGCGACGTTGTGTGATTGTACTACTAGTTCTTTTTGTAGAATGTTAAGGTCGGAACATAAGAAAGGGAGTAGGCGAGCAAACGATTATAACGGGATATCGTGAGTGAGAAGCGGAAAGTGGCCCTTAAATGGCACATTTTGGACGCAATGAATGAAGTATAAGGGCTTCGAAAGACATCATTTAGGATGTCCCGTCGACATTTCCAAGAATACAGTACACGAGAGCTACGTATTTGTCTATTTGTTGACTGCCATAAACCGAAAAACCGCAAAGTACAGTAATGAGTCACTGACTTCGTTTATTTTGGGTCTTATCAATTACCTAAGGAGATATTTACATAAAGTAGCCTATTAAAGTAAAATCAGCTTCGGGAGCAGACTGATTCCCGATGAGTATCAGAACTCTGCGGATTCGTTTTTCATTGAAAGACGATGATGCCCTCCTCCGCTTTAAAATGCGACGAAACGTTTTCCACATTATGTCACAAATAGAACACTCAGATGACAATCGTAACGACCACAAGAAAACAGACGCCAAGGTAGCTTGACTGAGAACGTTGTACAACCTGCAACCTTCAGCTGAAAGTGTAAATTTTTGATGTTTGAAACACCGGAATTCGATCTTATCCTCACAGTGTTGGCGAGTTATGGACAAAACTTCTGCCTCGGACGGGACTCGAACCCGTACTTGTGCTATTCGGCCCCGTGCTTTTATCCATTACACTACCGAGATCCTGTTTGCCCCCACCTTCTTAATGGCTTTTATGTCATGACTTTGTGCTGCGGCGAAGTAACCGCAGCTAACAAAAATTTCAAGTAAAAACATGTTATGACAAGTAAAGTTTACAGCTTAACCGTTCAGTGCTGATAAGCTATGGTATAAAAGCCATTGAGAAGGCGAGGGCAAGCGGGGTCTCGGTAGTGTAAGGGAGAGAACACGATGTCCGGACAGCACAAGGACGGGTATGTGTCCCGTCCGAGACTGAAGTTCTGTCCATAAATCGCCAACCTTGTGAGACTTTTGGAACGCATAGCGCGGCGATATAATAGTAGTTAACAAAACATCAAGTCAAACATTCAATATCGAGCTTATCCATTTGACATAACAGAAGTTTGACCCTTGCTTGAATTAATTATCGTTATGAAAATAGAGTTCAAGTTGTTACAATTTTATCGAAACTCAATCATAGCATGCGTAAAATATTGGACGTGCTATTGTACTCGGCGGATCAAGGTGTTATGTCATCCAAAAAACGTATAAATGTGATAATCGGATTGAAAGTTTGAAAAAACATCCAGAAGGCCTAAAGTATAAAAGCACAGATCCTTTTGAATTTAGCGCAGTTGTAAAAAAAGTAACGAAGAAAAGCGGCAAGCAAACTCGAGACTACCTTCTGTTTTCCTTTTTAACTTCCTGATGTGGACTTAAAAGTGACGAAACAAGCAGCACTTTAGATTTACTTGAACGAATGAACTATCAGTTTTGACGGACCAAAAGTAAATAAAGTCACAGCAGTTGGATGAAATGAAATGGTTAATGCCTTGGAAGAATGGAAGATGAAAGGGAAACGAAACGAAAGTTTTTGGAGAGCTGTTTTCAGGAATGCGCACGGCAATGTCGTTTTTTACTTTTATTGCGTTCACTGTTTATGTGATTTAGCCCATTAAACCAAACAGCTAAATGGAAAAAAATACATAAAATCCACTTTCCTAGAGTCCAAATTCTGATGCAAAACTACTAAACTAAACCAAAAATAGTAGCAATAGTTTAGTAAACAATTCAAAGTTCTAACAAATACAGTTCCGCCAGTCGCGGCACGTTTAAAGACCAGAGCGCACCAGACGAAGATTGTAAAGAGAGCGAATGTTTCGCGCTCAAATTTTTTACCGTATCCCTTAGAATCTGTGAGTAAGAGTGCAAGGAATAAATAGAACCAAATCAATATAAACCGATTAGATGAAAATGGAAAAACGAAAAGTCAATAAACCCGTACAGCCCTCCCACGACAAAGTGAGAAAAGAACGAATATTTATTCCACGTACACGTTGCATTATTGCATTATATTACGGCTAGTCGACACATGGCACGTATCAACCGCAACACACATTGTTCCAAATATTTTACGGCTACAATTACGATGGGAGTTGAGACAAGGAGGAATAAATAACAGTTTTTGCTGGGTGTGGTGCGATTTGTGCGATTCTGGGTGCGCGCGGCAAATTGCGCGACGAAATTCGGTGCGTTTTGAACGTCTGCAGTGTTTATCACTGGG
>UZAF01017422.1:16616-27413 GCA_900617895.1 Haemonchus placei
AACTGCGGCAGCGACAAACAGCTGACTGACGCTTCAAAACATCACTCAAATTCCTCGATCATATGTTATTTCCTCATTTTCACTGAGTTTTAAAATCCCTCGAGGAGGTAGACCTCCCGGAAGTTAAGGTGTGGGACAGTTTTTGGTTAGTCTTACACCAAATGAGTTATTAGACACTTGTGTTTATCAAGAAAGCTGTGAAACAGGCAGCATCTGGTCTGGCATTTTTTTCATAGTCATCATTGTGCTACAGTACCCCTCAGACTCATTTTACGCCATTTCACTGCAGATACTGCCATATGGCGCTGACTGCTGGCCGTCATTATTGTTTCTAATGGGAATTCACACTTTTGACTTTCCGCTGTTTACTGCAGTGTTATTGATTATTTGGCCCTCATAACGCCCTTATAGCTCCAATCAACTCCACGAGCATCTGGGCAACGTGCTACAGGTATGGCAGAGTGATTTAGACCTCCTATAGTTTCTCAGCAGGCCATCGGTGCGACGTCACTTGCAATATCCCAACTCACCTAATCAAAGACCACAGGGGACGCTCGGGAGGGGGTGGAGTAGAATTAAGCGCTGCAACCACCGAGTGCATGATCAGGCGGTCGATTTCCGGATCAGTTCCTCCCAAACCAACCAAGCCCTGCTCCACTGCTTTGGGTTTGGTTATTGAGCTATTATTTGACACCTAACCGGTATAAGAATATGACAGCACCCGGGAGCTCTGAATTGTAGATCGGCTAGTCCCTGCCGTTACTGTAACGATGAGCTACGCATCCAAACACCAAGACGATTCTAAATGGATGCGGATAGAGTGGGCGCATTCCAAAAAGGGCCTTGATCACCACCAACAGATTTTTTCCGCTAATTTTAGTTAGGAGTGCTGCCCCATTAATCAAAAGTAGAAGATCAGCTAGTCCGGAAATCGTTAGATTTCGTGACGAAATTTGGAAGAAAGCGGTCAGCTCGGACAAAAACAAGGTTGAATTCGGCTCCATCGAAAAGTAAGAACCAAGAACCGTGAAAAACAAGGTAAACAACAGCTGAAGGAATTCCGTAAATAAGTTTGGCACATAAGAAATAGAATAACAGCGACACTGAGCAGCTGCAGGAGTCACTTGACGATCAATAAGAATGCGAATGATTCAATGGACTCTGTTATTCTTAGAGTTTGGACTTGATAGCGTTCTACTAGCATATAAAGTAATAAAGTCTTCAGCTTGAATCGATCTCGTATTTGGTATGCGCCTTGCATTCGACCTCCATTCAGAGACGTGGCACTTCTTTGAATGTGTGTGCGGTGACTATACGATGACTTGCAGTGACCAGCCAAGTACAATTCAATGCTATTATCCTCAGAGACGAGACTGTTAGAAATGAATGAAACCCAGGGGGGGGGGTGAAAAGATTGCTTGGCCCAAAGGAATATCGATCCGGGATTCGAACCGTGGGGCATACGTGTGTGGTAGTGCGCCACTTGTCACTATACTAGATCCAAAACACTGACTAGAGAAGCCACCACACCGGATGCTTTACTCTTCAAATTTCGGAACTTTATTAGCAGAACATACCAATTTCCTGCATAAAAGACCGTTTAGTTGATGCCATAACTGAGGAGTTAATCGAAATTCAAATTACCCCATGATTTCCTACAGTAATTTCATGCCTCTAAAAACCAGTAATGAAACCGAACTCTTGGCATTAACCGAGAAGAGAGCCTGAGCTGAGTGATTTACCTCCTCAAACTGTTTTCGGCCAATTTGTGCTCAAAAAAGAGTTGACTCCTGAGGCTGCTCCCAAATCATTTATGGTGAATGGGTAGCTAAATAATGGTCATTCAGTGCACATTAGCAAAGGTTGGTGCGGGCTGAATATCAGTGGTCCTGACGCGTCTATCTGATGCCGTCGAGTGCGCGGTAACCCAGCTGCGACTAGGCAACCGTCGTGGCGTATCCTGACCCATGCCCACCTTTCCGCCTTCCACATACTCGGCTTCAGTATGACAAATCTAGATATCTTTACCAATGAGTTGAACATTGAATGATTGATTTCACAGATATTAAACTTTATTATTGAATAACAACATGTATTGCGCTTTTATATAAAAGAATTACCCGTTAATGAATAGTGCCGGATTGAAAAGGCAACGATGATGAATGATTAGATATCACACAAAAACTGTATAGACGAGACTATAATACTTGTAAAACTCTATAAAACTGATAAACATTGGTCGTTTTCTGATGACTACTATAACATTGCAATATTCGTACATGGTAAAACTAAAGTATTGAGAAGATGCCGAGCTTCATCGTGATCAGGTCGAAGCCGTATAGCTTCTTGAACGTGTGATTTCGCCAGATCCATATTTTGCAGATCAAAATGACATTTGGCTTGAAGAAGATGACACTGTAAAAACCTATGAATAACCGTCAGTCACTTGTTTATACTTAGGCGTATGCAATCATGGGTTGTGGGCGGGGCGAACCGCTGTCATTGGTCGCTCGCACGTTTCGCCAATAGTAGGGAAGCGAGCTACGGTTTTGACTGTAATCCCACTAGTGCTCTGTACTACTACTAGCGGCAAAAATCCGTAAAACAGTATCAGTCCGTTCTAGTGAGTAATAATGTGGGTAAAATGGGCCCAGTAGGGTTTCAATCGCTTCCTGTTACATTGAAGTGCTGTGGGCGGGGCGCAGCAATTGGTCGTCGCTCACCTCAAAGAGAACTTGTTCGCAAGCTTGAACCTCAAGTGAGGCACAAATGTCGATGGCCTGCTGGGTTCGACCCTGTCGTCGTAAAACTCGTGCTATCGACATAATGATCTGTTGACGGACTTTCAGAATTCCACTTTGCATGTCTAAATAACTGAGGGCTCTTACAGTGTTCCTCATTTTCATGGTTGTTAAAAAATCATGAAGCCATGAATAACATAAAAATCTTTTTTGAAAAATCTTAAGTGAAAGCAGAACGGGAAGAGAACGACGAACCTTGCAATTGCTCTACTTTCTTGCACATTTCGCATTTATTCAAAGCATAATGGAGCCGATGCATAGCGTCTTCGAATCGTTTCTTCCTGAAAAAAAAAAACTATTTTTGATTCAGTAAATAAAAGTTCCGAAGGGACTAGGCTGGTCACATTGCTCCCGCGACCGAATGACCGCAAGAGCCGTGCCGCTTCGTGACCGATTGGATTGGAATGAATCCGATCGGCTGAAGTTCTACAGAGAAGAGGAATTCACCTGAATAGAATTCCTGCATCATCCATGAGCTTCGAAAAGAGGACGAAAAGTGCTTCAGGATAGGATTCGATGGCCGTTTGCCAGGTAGTGGATCGTAATCGAGCTCCCCTGATCGGATCAATAATTAGTTCAGTACTGAGTGGTTTCGAAACGATGAATTTACCAAAAAAAAAAGAGATTCCATTGAGCAGTGTAGGTCATAATTACCTCCCAAGCAATGCCTCCAACGCCGGCTTATTTTTATTCATGAGGGCAATCTGGACAGGATACATCCCATCGTCATCAGGCTCCTCTATAAGCATACCTTCTTCTAACAGTCGATCGACAATTGCTCGACATGCTGACGCACAAGCGATATGTGCCAGGGTTTTGCCTAAATAGAATATACATGAAATTTGGAACCCTTTCAGCTAAAAAGCGGCAGAATGTTAAAAAGAGGAGAATAGTGGGCGTGTTAACATCATCGGCGCCACGGCGCGGCGCGATAAACTATAAACGCGCGTAATAGACATCGAGTGGGGGTAATTCAAAACGCGATGATATTCCAAATTGCCCGCAATTTTTTATGCCGTAGGCCTCACGTACATACCCAGCAACCTGCCCTTATCTTCAATCCTTAAATATTTCGAAAAAGAATCCTACTGGAAATTCTTCGGTCCATAACCCCTCAGTAATCACCGAGTTGAGCACTACATTATTCAGGCGTAAGGCTTGAGAAAAAACGCTGAAGATTCTCTCCAGATTAAAACGAAAGGAATCAGAACATTCTTGCTCCATTTGCATTGTCTTTTAAAAACGACCTTGTAGNCCTTATCTTCAATCCTTAAATATTTCGAAAAAGAATCCTACTGGAAATTCTTCGGTCCATAACCACTCAGTAATCACCGAGTTGAGCACTACATTATTCAGGCGCAAGGCTTGAAAAAAAAACGCTGAAGATTCTCTCCAGATTAAAACGAAAGGAATCAGAACATTCTTGCTCCATTTGCATTGTCTTTTAAAAACGACCTTGTAGGTCTGAGACGCATGTGGTCGCAGCGCGGCATGGAGAGCTGACTGATTGCCGTCAGTAGAACGAACTGCATCACCACGTCGCGATCGCCTCAGTATACAAATTCCAGATTTTTCTACCAAGTGAGCCTTTTTTTAATTAGTACATTGAAAAATGCTGGGAAAAGGAAACCCACCGTTCTTGTCTTTACCAGTAATCTCAGCATTTCGATCGAGCAGAAGCTGTACTGATGATAAATGGTTCTTATGGATAGCGTGTGCCAGTGCTGTCCAACCGTGATCATCTCGTTGATTGATATTAGCACCTAAACATAATTATCATTGCCGAGGATCCCTTGAAATAAATCTTATCTAGCATTTTTGTGGGTTTTGTACATTTCCAATCTATGCTGCTGTAAAAGGCGAAAGGCTCAGCTGCTCAGCAAAAATGCTGCATCTCAGAAGAAATGGTTTCTGAGATTTTCCTATAAAAAGAGACGGACTGAAGGAACGCCTCGATAAAGCGTGAAATACCTTGAAGATCGTCTTAATGGTAAACAGCTAGCAGTTATCGTGGTCGAACAAAAAGCCCGTGTGGTCGCCTATTTTCGAAAATATTTTTTAAAATTCAGCTGTTCTGTACAGTTGTTCGCTCCACTCGATTGTATTTGTACTTTGGTTGCGATTCAGGGTGGGCTTTACAAAACAAATTAATAATAAACAAACAAAATGCAATGCGTACCTTTGTTAAGCAGCATGTCGATAAGTCCGACATGTGCGCATCGTGCAGCAGCGATGATTGGCGTCCTGCCGAACGCGTCTCTACATTCGATGTCGCAATTTGGTAGGTTGAATACAGCCACAACCAGATCCCAACTGCCACTTTCGACGGCACATATCAAAGCAGGACGTTCTGCAGGCCATTGCATTGTGGATAGGGTTGCACCACTGGAAAATGCTTGCACTATCTGATATTGTCAGACTGTCGGATCAAGAACTTGGAAAAAATTTTGGAGCCATGAAGGCTTAATGTGATAGTCTGCAGCCCATGAACGTATTCTTTGGTCTGGTTGCGCTCATTGGCCAACTACTTAGATGGGCGCTACCGATGGGCAAAATCCAAAGGGATTCATTCACGAATTTGAGGAAGCGGAGCGAAAGTCTGTCCATACAGAAGAGCTCCAGAGCAGTACTAAATGAGGGCGTTTCAACGCTTATGACTTACATCGCGACCATGTACGTCCGCACCCCTACCTTGCCTTGTCCCAAATGTCGTCTATCTTTTTTTGTGTCGTTCTCACCTTTTTTTAGCTAGGACGGGTGGCGAAACACTAGTTATTCGTTTGAGGTCGCCGGTTATTTCGATTAGCTTAGCGATTATTTCGGTCGGCACAGGCGGCTGTAATGGTGTCTCCTGACCCATACCTTACATTTCTATTCACATCCCTTTGCTTCCATAGTTTTGCTATGTGGGACGACATAGTTAAAGTATACTCACATTTACTCGCATTATTTGAATCTGTACTGCTATTCTCATTCTCATAATGGGAAGAAGTTCTTACCGCGACAAGAAGAACTGAACGGTATCGGCTTGACCATGTTCACACGCTGCACACATAGCTTTAGCGAAGTCCGTGCATGCGAACGAGTCGACCAGCACTTCGCAAACTTCTGTCTGACCTGAAACCTGGCAGTATTCAATCTCTATGATTCAGTGAAGTGTAAAACCCCTGCGTTTCCAAGACAGTATCACTCAAAGTTTTAATTTTCTAGCTTTCACAGACTGTCACTAGTCCCCCGCACATCGGCTCTGAGCCAGCGTAGCTGCAACTCCCTTTGCACTTAATCCATCGTTTTCCTTCTCAAAGGAGGATATTTGAAACGGAGCACATTGTGCTGATTTGGATTTGAAAAAGGGCGAAATTCGTGGGAAAGGAGAAGCCTGGGAGGAAACACTGTCTCTGAGCCACCACAAAACCATAAGAGACTTTTACCATAAGAAACATGCGAAAATGAATTAGCTAAATGAAAGTAAACGATATCTTTGACAATGTGCATAGATAAGTGAATCAAGCGTTTCTTCACCTTCCGGTACCCTTCCCTTCCAAACCTAACGACCGACTTTTAAACTTTATATGTTACAAACCGAGGAAGAAAGAGTTGCAGCTCAACAAGCAAATACCTGCGCCGGCAGCTGCTACCATAGCATTCTCTATAGCTGTAGTTCGCTCTTCCATCTTTGGCCACTTCTGAGCGAGGATACATCGCACACACTAAAGTATCAGAATTATAAGCTTGTAATTGATAGGTTATGAAGAAGTTCACCTTCACGTAGCCATTCCGTGCAGCTTCAATGAGAGCAGTTGCAGATGTTTTCATATTGTCAAGGGGAAGAAGCAATGGTAGCAGATCCAGGTGACCATGTTTAGCCGCAATAGTGAGAGCAGAGTCACCTGGAAACATCGACCGATAGTCTGGCTTAATTCATTTGAGTTGATTTATTTGAGCACGAAATGCGCACGGGCAACGTTACCGAACGGTTTGACTTTATTTAATGTTTATGCTATACCTTGGCCCACACAACTGCTTGAACGCTCTCAATTTGCAAGTTTTCGAGAAGTGGCGAAGCTTCGCTCTCATCCAGCAACCGTTCTGCCTTTGCGCGCACTTGGAGAATCCCCTTCCGAAAACATATTTCAACGTCTCTCGCATCACCAGCTACCAAATCGCAAGCGTGAACAGTTCAACGACAAGAAATTGCTTGCCCTGGCTCAGTTACGAGCCCTTTTCAGGGACAATTATTAGGGAATCATTGCGTAGGAAACCTGGAGAATAACGAGAAAGCGGCCGAGTTCAAAGTTCTGCTACTTCTATGGTAAGGGTCGGTCGTTCCCGAGCAAATGCTGTTGTAGCCATATATGCAGTTTCCGAAACGTTGCTCAGAGTTGCTGCACACAAGGATCTCGATTCAGAAAGATTTTAGTTCATCTTGAATTGTATGTTGATCAAGTTGGTCTCGAAGATACTGTGGGGGGTGGGGGGTGGAGATGTCTGATCGAGTAATTTCAAAAATTGATTCCATCCTTTCAGGCTCCGACAAAGGTGGCTTCACCGAAACGTTAGCCATTAAGGTATTGTAACCCTCGTGGAATTGTAGAAATAAAGTCATTTCGAGACTGATCAGGTCGAAGTCACACCACACAGCTGGCAATGAACGAGGAAATATCAAAACAAGTCGAAACAAATTAAATTTTAAAAGTCAGTAGAAACAAAAAAAACTATTCACACCTTGTTTTTGATGAACGAGCCCACCATGGCCGATGAACAAGTTGACCAGATGAGCGTTACCGGCCGCTACAGCAGCTTGCATTGCTGACATCGACTCCGACGGGTCGATGCTGTTCACGTCTGCGCCCGCCATGAATAGAAGTTGGGTCACCTGTGATGAAAGATGGTTGAGGAAGTAATGGAGTGAAATACAGTGCAAGTTACCCCACAGAAACCTTTGTTCTTATTCTTACTAACAAAACTGTTGATAAATTCAGTTTAACCTCAATCGAAGACAATTTACGTCAGATTGATTTCCCCTATTGTACCCGACGGCAGCGAAAATGGTTGTGAATAGTGTTGCTTGACTTCACTTCCCGGGACGTACAACACTACCCTCGCACCCACTCCTTTTATCACGGATACCAAGGGGAAGGCCCCAGTTCTTCCCAGCATGTATATCGTATTAACTCCAATCTTTCACAGCGAGCGGCTATTCTTTACTCTTGTCTCTCCTGCCTTTCTCGACCCCTACGTCGCATTCTCTTGCAGCTGCCCATGTGGTTTCTACATTTTTGACAACCAGGGGGAATGGTAGTTGGTCTACGGCCTAGGCCTAGGACTAGTCTCCTTACCGAATCTGAGCCAGTAGATACAATAAGAAGGTGGGAGAAAAGTAAAAGGAAGTAGTAAGGGACTGTAACTCACTTTGGTATTTGGGAAGAACATATTCCGATAGTTGAAAAGTGCTCGTTTAATGTCATTTGAACATTGCTTGACCCAGTTAACCTGGCCATCTTTCATCGAAGTGTACTGTAAAGCGTATTCCAGTAAAAAGCAAAGCTCAAATAGGACATAAGTATTAATTCAAAGTAGTACTCCTCAAAAAGAAAGACGTCGTACCTCAGGGAGATATTTCCCGTGCATATACTTATACGGATGTGCTTTGAGAAGATGATGAGCTAATTCGAACAATTGGACGGAGCTCAACGGTGCTTGTTGAGTGAGATATAAAGCGAAGAGTATGTGACCATGCCTTAATAGGGAGCAATTGAGGAAATTATAAAAAGTCACACTGATATAAGTAAAGTAAAAAAGGATGAAGTTTTTGGCGTTAATCAATCCCGTCTGAGGGATGCGCCCACGCACTCGACTTCCATTCAGAATCGTAGTGATGTACTGAATGCGCACATATGTGGCCCATACAATGATTGCGGTGCCAAGCCGATGAACAAGTCAGTGCTTTTATCCTCCCCGACGAGTCTGGTACCAATTTACCGACCCCGGAGGGATGGAAGGCTTGGTTGGATCTCATCGATCCGAGATTCGAACTCCGAACCGTGCGTGTGATATAAAGCGCCACTTGCCACTACACCACCTCCGCCCACTGACATAAGTGAATTAGTTAATTTTGAAAGGCAGAACTGAAAACACAGTGACTAAGAAATTCAGCAATCCCCAGAAACTTCCCTGAAAAAAATATGAAAGGACGCTACTCACTCGTGTGTGCGTAATCTATCAATATGTCCTATGATATCACAATCAGCCCACCAGATTGAGCTTTTCAATCTTTTCATTTTTTATGATAAACAACAAAGGAGTTCAAACTACCCCTCAAGAAATTGAGTAAACACTTTGATTCAGCTTCATCTAGATTGCGTCAAGAAGAAATCAAGAAGTACCTGGCATCCGAAGGGAATTTTGGATGTGTAGCATTCTTAAGAAGCCATTCTCGTAAAGCCGTATCGTGCAATGTCATAGTACCGTTTCCAGCGAATGATATAAGCGGTGCCAAAATTGTGAGGCTGCAAAGTTGAACCTAATCTCATGAATACCGGATTCAACATTATAAATCACAGTTCTAACCAGCCAGAGATCAAGAAACGAAAAATGAGGTTGCTCACATTTCATCCAGCTGCATGTCAACCATCGGCACATCCGATTTTGGAGAATTAAATATGGATAGCAAAGTGTTTCGATCGAGTGGTCGAAGCGAAGCCAAGAAAACGTCTAACACTGGCACAACTCGGGCGAATGTGGCCGGAGAGCTGAAAAGTAAAGAGCTGGGAGAGATTATCAAATAATGATAAAAGGATTTCCAATTTCAGCCTTTCAAGGCTTCTACTGAATGGTTAGAGTCCCAAGAGGTTTTTGACGGCTGAACTGAGCTCGTGGGCTAGGTTTGATCTCGAGACTTATATCTTATGTCTTATAGAACGCTAACAATCTATATACAAAGTCTGTGACTTTGTAGATAGATTGTTAGCGTTCTATAAGGCTAATGATTGGTGAAAGGGGCGGAGAGGTGCAGTGGCAAGAGCCTACTATCATGCGCAGGGCCGGGGGTTCGAATTGAGGCTCAATACATCCCCGGCCATGATTTTACCCTTTTTAGGGTGAATGAACACAAAACAGTGACGACGATATTTTTAAATTCGTTATTTGGCTAACAAATAGAGCCTGGGCTTAATTACCAGAAACGATTTAGAGAAAGGAGCCACCCAGTTTAGATAAGCCAAAAAAGCAGCTACACCTTAAAGGCACCGTTCACAAAAAAGTTAGGGTACCTTTTTTGACGGGAATTGATAGAACTACTCTAGAATAAAGCGATAACAACGAAAAAAGCGCAAAAAACGATGAACAAAAAGAATAACAAAGGGTCAAAAAAGAGCTGGAAAGGGGGGTTGGACGAGTTTCACATTGAAATAATGGCGGTTAGGGAGTGTTCGGGCGAGTGCACGAAGGCGACGCAATGTGTTGTCTGCAATAGCAGACAACACATTGCGTCTCTGGCTATTTGCCAACCAGCTTATCGACTTTTCACCAAGTTCGCTCCAGTGCGAATGTGGTGAAGGACAATTAGAACTCGTAGTCAGCCTAGCGAGGGGCGGAGGCCTCTCGTCCCCACTGTTCCTGCCCTTATTGTGCCCTATCCAGCCGTTTTCCGACCTCATTCCTGCACAAATTTTATCAGAGGGGGCTTCGAATTCAAACCATGTGCAAATCTCCGAAACCACTTTTTCGTGAACAGTGCCTTTAAGCTTTCTACAAAAATTATATAATGCTTACGTGAACGTCAGCTCCATGATGAGTCCATAGAGATCGAGATCGTCTGTAGGTAAATTCGTCTGCACCAGATATCTCAAGGGTAATCGGCCTGTCTCGACGAGCCTAAAAGGAAGTGAATTCTGCGTTGAATAAGTTGGAATTTCATGTGACTTTGGGAATTTATTCAATTCTCAAGCCGAAAATATACTCGAACGATCAAAACCACCGATTCTGCCTGAACTCT
>UZAF01017422.1:27884-47673 GCA_900617895.1 Haemonchus placei
GGGCCCCCCCCCCCCAACTACATTTCCACCAGTGAATCCTGCGTTGAATAAGTTGGAATTCTATGTGACTGCGGGAAGTTATTCAGTTCTCAAGCACAAAGATACTCGAACGATCAAAACCACCGATTCTGCCTGAACTCTCCACTCTGGGAGCAAATGGCTTCCCTGAGCTACGAAGTCTGCTCACCGTTCTCAGGATTCCCCTTATTCGTGATCCGATAGTCCAATCACTTTAGGAGGAAGCCCTCTACTCTTTCACTTCACCCAGCAGCTTTTGACCTTTTGTGATTCCAATTGTATATTCCTTCATTAACGCATATCAAGATGATAATGAACTTTGTAGTTCATGAGGATTGAGGTCTGCTTACCGGAGCAACAATCGAATGTAGAGCATATTTCCATTTGCAGCAAATACTATCCGATCGACCAAATCACCGAAAGGATCAATTACGGATCGACGAGAACACGACAGAAGATGATTTTCCAACTTAAACAAAAATCCTTTAAAATAAACTACAGGATACAATACTACTTGTGAAATAAGTCATAGAATGAATTTGGATAAACAATGGGACATCACACGGGGATGAGCAATAGGAATAAATTGAAAGCCTCACTAACTAGCGTAACCATCGCTGAAAAGAGGCACTTTTAGTAAAAAAAAAATCACTTTCTAGCTTCAGTTCGCTATATTTCCCGACTGTACCACTAGATTTAATCATTAACATTGTTTCAGTGCCGATAGGTAATACTTACTTACCAGAAAAGGAATGGCACAACCAGAAGAGACGCTAAGTTACGCTGCAAATAATTATGAGCTACGAGATTATGCGAGCTACAGTTGTCAAGAGAGAATACTGCATGCTTCGGGAAAACCATTTCAGGGCGAGGAGTAGAAAAATGAGAGCGAAGAAAAAAATGATCAAACTTGCATGAAGTAGAAGAGAATGTCGCTCACCTCAGGTTCCATAGATAATCGGTACTCAACAAGCATTCGACAGTCGCGAACCACTCGTTCATCCAAAGCGATGTCGTCTGAAATTTCGAATATTTTTCAAAAGTTCGGTCCCAAGGATATGCGATTTCATTCACAGGAGAGACATTTACGTACTTTAGGAACAATTCAAAAGAAGTACACCTTTGAATTGATCTCGATTTCAAAATCCAAGAAGAATCCATGAAGTAAAGCATGGCGCAGTGGTACGAAACACCAACGTATCGTCAACCACGGAAAAGTAATCCCACTATGACCCAACAAAACCCCTATGACTTCAAACAAAAAAATAGGTAAGTTTGGTTTGACATCAAAAAGAATTGAGTGGCTTTGAAAAGACCAGTCATTCGCCTCATAGGCCAATTTTGCTTCTTTTATCCAAATCCTCATAAATAAAAGCATAAATTCACCTAATCGAATTCTTCTCGTTATTATATCGTCATAGATTGACGAATTTTCCGGATTACATGAGACAATAAATCGGACCCATGGAGGTAGATGAGGGATCAATGTGCAAATGAATGTTCCTGAAAAAAGTTAATAGCAGAAAATCAAAACAATTGAATGTACTTGAAGGATATTGAAGCGAAGAAGAAACTATTCTCATACTCAGAACTTTTTTGTAAGTGAAAAGTATGTATGAACATACCAATAGATCGTCCATCCTCACTTCGGTGGAATTCCGCCTCATCTGTGCCATCAACAACGATTACTAGACTGCCCTGGAAAACCCGTTATCTAGTCCTTTTTCTTTGAATCTTACAACCTTGCCCCAATCACTTCAAAAAAGTGCATTGCAAAGGATGCTCGAAAAGAAATTTTGTGATAGGGCGTGCATAGTTCCTTGGTGACAGCCAGCGTCATGTAGGCTGCCACGCCTCTTTCAACGTAAGCCACGCCTCATTCGGGCATAGAACGCTTACAGTAATATGGTTTCATTACTACCGACAAATGCATAATGAAGTTGCTCGAAAACCAGTAGAGACTCACAGATTACAAGAAAATGCTCCGATCCCTTATTTAAGTTTATTGACAAGATCATTACAACTTTTTCCGGTCATTATTAGCAAAAAATACCGAAAATAGTGGGAAATTACCTGATCTAAACAGTTCAGTTGCAATAAAGGTTCAGCTATCGCCTTTCGGAATACATACAGTGCATCGTGCTTCAGGCATTTATCTACATTCAATAACGACTCCAAGTCTTCATTCTGAAAATGATCACTGTAACTATTGTACATAGTTACAGAGTTCTCATTGTTCATACGATATGGTTTGAGAATGTTCGAAAAAAGTAAGAATTATCTTCACTAGTACGTGGTAAAAATCTTTTTAGAACAACTGACCTTATTGAGAATGTCTGCATAACTTTTCAGAACAGGCGACCTGGATAGCCATGCCCCAAGATTACAAACGAATTCCGGTATTGAACAGGATGATGACTGAAATACTACACTCGGTCTGTAAAACAAATTGAAAAATCATCGGAAACTTTGAAAGAGGGACGAGGGCTATTCTTTGCTCTCTACCAAGTCAGCTCTGGAGTTCGAATAGTAATCGAGTGCGGGTAAACTAGCAAATGCCCATTTCCGGCCCGTTCCATTTCTTGGAGACGCACCACGCATATTGCATGTGTTCAAAAATATTGGGCATCACGTCATCAAAAAACCTCCAAGTTGTGGGCATATAAAGCATAAAGGATAAAATCTTTGGCTGTTGATCACTCCCGTCAGAGGGATGCGCCGCCACATTCGACTTCCATTCAGAATCGTAGTGGCGTATTGAATGGGTATGCGGTGTATACAATGACTTGCGGTGGTCGCCCAACGTACAAGACAGTGCGAGCGCCACTTGTCACTACACACCACCTCTGCCCGGATGTGGTGCGTTAGGAACGAAATGGTCGCGTCGCGGTGAGAGGGGCGTCGCGCGCGAACGAACGTAGCAAGATGCAGCAGCAGGTAAGAAACACAAAAACAAAAGTACTAATAGTAGAATTTTGCATAAAATAATGATCGCATATCGATTGAGCTGTNAGAGCTGTAATAACGGCGAATGAGTGGTCCGCGAGAGCCGCGTGCGGCGAATCGATTACCCAAAATCGTTCCTAACGCCCGTCTCCCCCTCTGCCCCTTTTGTGGGCGTAAATGGTGTATAAATACGAATGAAGCAAAAAAACGTACGCTCTGTATATCGCAGATGTGAAAGGCGACAAGACGAGCGGCAACAGCTCTCATCCATTCGTAGTTGGCTGAGTTCCAAGTAGTACCTCCGTCAGGAACACAGCCAGAGTCGATCGTATCGGATGTCTGAAATAGGAATTGTCCTGTCTCAACTCCTGGGAGAACTTCCATCGTTTTTAGTTCCAATTCATCATCAACCCCTCTAAAATACATAGTTCACTTTCCTAAGGCTATAAGCACTACCACTAAACTCCTACAGTTTCACCCATCCCTGTTCTGCTCACGGTTGGCAGTTCCCGAACTCGTTCCAGTTCTCATACTCCCAACGGCTTTTCAATGTGCAATAAAAGAGTTAAAAGCTCGGAAAAACGGTATCGGATAAACCGGTCGATACCTTGGCTGAGTAGAAGGAGGAGTTCAGGATTAACTGATTGATGATACTCGTTCTACCGGATCCTCGACGTCCTTCGATAATTGTCACTGGAATCTTGTCCACAACGGCAGCCTCATAGATCTCTCTGCAATGTGGAAATGGGGTAGTTCTTTGATGACATAATGGAAACGTTTGCAAAGGACATTTGCCTTGACATAAACTTCGCATATAAAAGCTTCTGTCTGGCATGTTATGATACAAGAAAAAGGTAGAGAAGACTGCCGACAGAAAGAAAAACAGCAGCAAGCAGGAAAGCGGAGTGAATTCTTTCGTATGCACACTGGCTAGTCAAAGGAAAGAAAACGAAACGAACAAGTAGTATATGTAAGACATAGAATTACTAAAGCACCGTTTAAACTCAGCGAAAGCAGCCAGTATCACCTGCGGCTGCAAACGAAATAGTGCTTCAAAAGAGGAGACGGAGACTGTTAGAGTACTCTAGCGGGGGCGTTAGCGTCTCGACTTTGATTATTACTGCGCACTAACACAGCTTGCACTCCAATTGAACCCAACAAGTAGCATGATTCGAGTGATTTACCTGAATGCCCATTCTCGACCGATGAAAGCCTCTTCGAGGTCGGCTTTTGATGAGAATTGGTCTAGATCGAACAATGGTTGAAGTCGCGTCTCCACTACCAGCCGTTTTACTCCCGAATCAACTGGTACACTCCGTTGTATACCGTTAACAGGACACCGTTTCCGTATAGATGACATCGACATTACTGAAATACATAAATTGCAAAATACTATTGTGAAACTACTAGAATAAGCAGCAAAAGACGAGAGAATGGCTCTACTACCGTAGCCGCTTTTGAGTAATGGGTATAATCATGAGTAGTGGGGCTTAGTTAAAAAGATAGACCCAGAAAAGGTAAACACAATCTGGATACGAATTTGGCATTACTGTAGCACAATTGACAGATATTTAGCAGTTTAGAGACTGAGCATATGAAAGTAGACATTGAATCGCTGAATGTATGACTCATTTTACTACAGTAAAACTTGAAGCAGGTTTAGCCGGGTTATCCTGAATATAAATAGTGAGGTCAGGAGGTCATGTACTTCAGAACACACCCGGCGGAGGAAAAGCAGGCTCTAGGTAGCGTGTGGATCAAGGGGTAATGTGCTCGTTGCCCGGAAAGCACATGTACGCGTTCGAGTCCCGTCCGAGGCCGAACTGGCGTCCACAATTTGCCACTCTTGGAGGGGCGTCCTTTGACGAAGCGTAAATACAAGTAGGTACTTATGAGCAAAACGCCCTACTCTGAGGGATACATCTTAGCCAATGTAGCACGTGGTGCCGAACCATCCCGTCTAATGGGACACCAGCCTACTTTTTTTTGAGTCAATAAAAAGTTTAGTGGGCAGATTTAAAATTTTCCCCGAGTAAAGTCGAATAATGCTCTCGAACTTCAACCTAAATCCAAAACTGTGGCTAAGACTGAACCCCGATAATCTTTTCCTCCACTTATTTACAAGGGTTCCTATCAATATGACTGGATCAAGTGATGATAAATGTGAACATTGATAAAGTAGAACGCGAGTAGAAGTTTGGGGCCGATAACTCCATTGGTCAGCGTATCGACAAGATTTGAACTTGCATTTATGCTTCCCGAGCATAGCACGCTATACTCTACCCTAACGATAGCCGCTAAGTTCGACCCTTGATGAATTTCGGCATGTTACAGTACGAAAATATTTGATTTAACAGCACACGGGGTTTGGTCGTGTGTTTTTTTTCGGATTCGGACAATTCGGTCGGCTATCGTTTTTTGGGTATTTGGCCTTCTTCCAAGCCTAAGAAACAATGGAAACCAATCTACGGCGTATCTGACCAGATGTCTTACTACTCTGACACCCCTTCAGGACCAGTTAAGCCATTTCATGGATGATGAGCTATAGCAATGGAAACAGCACCAGCTCTCCAAAACTGCGTGGAAATTACCAACTAAAAAGAAGTGAAACGTATAAGTAATGAAGAGTGGTGAAGTTGTAGAGGAGCACCTCGCTGAAGAACCAGTTTTCTTATGAAACGATGATGAAGCAGTAAGAACAAGCTAAGATGGGGCAATAAACACTTACAGTAGTGAAAGTGCATATGAATGACTTTTCGAACATTCTTCATAGTGGACTGGAAAATCGATGGAGTCATTTTCCAAAAAAAGAAAAGAAAAGCAAAAATGTTTGGGAGGATTCAGGTCCTGCTGAAGCGACGACTCAGGGAATATATGTAGTATGTGCTTGACGAACCAGGTCGACATGGTGACTTTATACAACCAAAAAATATAGTATGAAAAGGCTATTCCAAGCGTCTTCACCACTTCTTTGGTCGCAATGATTGGACTTTAAGTTCCATGTACTGCTTTCTCATCTAACTCGGTTTCCATTGTTACCTAGGATTCCCTTCCTCGAAGAAAAAAGTTCCCATTCCCGAGAAATCTCAGGTATCTCCTGAATCTTCGAACCCGCTTTTGTTCCCCTTACTCATTATAAAAACGTAATATAACAATTTAACTTTAACTTAACTTAACTTTAACAGTGATGTAAAATCAGCATGGTTCAAGGGACAGTTTATGATAAAAGTGGTTTTCCAAAATTTCTCCCTGACGTGAACTTGCGACCCCAGCGAATCAGAAGCTTCTCTGTGAGTCTGGTTAGAGACAGTAAATTCTCGCCTATGTAGCCGGATAGAGAGGACGTATATTGCTCAAAAATTCAAATAAACAAACAATGTTAACAGTTTGGGAACCTTCGGGTTTACCTAAGTGTTTTAAAGGAATATTGAAATCCGGAAATCACCAAGAAATTATTTCGTTCGGTACCCAGCACTCATAAAATGAGCCGGCATCGGCAATGTCCCTTTTTTTTTAAACTTTTTCTTTCCTGTTTACCTAACTTTGGATTCGAGTATGTAAATGAGTCGAGGTAGCGCGCTACATGTAAAAAATGAATTGAAAGTGCCCTGCACTTGTAGAAATGGGATAATAGACTGCCCACGAGGCGAGCATTCGCCTCTTCAGATTCTACGACTGATTGAAGTGCATAATTTCAACGAAAACCCTACAAAAACCGAAATGAGTTGACGAGCACTTATCATCAAAAGGAAAATCGTTCACATGAACATAAGTTCACTATGGGCTAAAAGTTATACCGTAATTCTACCATTGTTTCAGACTTTTTTTACCGTAATTCCTGCACTGCTTCATACTCCGAAAGTCATGAATCACACCTAATACATACAGCTATGTAACAAGTGTCACATACGTATAGTCCGCGGTTTGAATCCCGCTCGATACTGCAACCGAGCCCTACATCCCGCAAGGGGTCGGTCAGATGGTATCAGATCCGTTTGGGAGGACATAAGTTTGCCTCAAAGTTCGAGCGTACTCCAACTCTTTTTTGATTTGATCTCCTTACAAAAAAAATGCAATATCAACACAACACAAACGCATAGCATATGCACCGTCACTATCGAGACCGTGTTGCCAACGTAAGTAGAGAGTAGACGCCTTCCTGAAGTTCTGCCGTTTTGAGCTGGGAAATAATTGAGGTCTCTTCCAAAGTCTTCCGGGAAATCGTATTTCTGCCCGCAAGATGGCTGCTGAGGGACAGGATTAGTTGGTAGTTGGAAGGGGCTAGATAGGAGTTGTACAGAGGCTAGGAAGAATTTCTCAGCCGAGCCTCAAGATCTCAAGTTGTGCGTCGTTGAGGCATGTGGTCTTGCAATGTCATGGAGCTCGTGTCGAGCTCCGGAGAGGTCAACTGGAGTGTTTCTGATAAGGTCTGACTACAGCATACCTTGCTCGTAACCTTGGAATGGAGGAGTTCCCAGCGGCATGCTCCGCAAACCAGACGTACAGCATGATTTTCTTACTGGACAGATCTGATATCACAGCCTGTTCAGGCCTTTTTGATGGACCCAGACTCTAAGTCGTAATCGCCAGAGCGTAACCAATCAAACCATTCCACCAATGTGCTACGGGAGGCAACATCAGGATCCCAGCAGTTTTTGGGGATAACTTCGAGTGCGTTGTAGCCCAATTGGATCCCATAAAACATATGTGGCAAAGAAGAAGTTTTTCGTCCACCATTTTTTTTTTGAAATCTGCAGCTCGGGTAGACGCAATCAGTATCTCAGCAACGTTTCGTTATGTGTGCTTCATTACACCGATGATCGGGACCGATATATAGCAATACAATGAATACGGTTGAAGCTGTTGTGAATCTGCAAAAATGCAGAAATTTATCGGTTTTTGTATCCCTTGGCTACCATTTGTCAACGCTGGTATGCCTTTCATCGCGACCGAACATCCATTCGGAAAAAGTAGCGTCCATCAACAGAAAAGTGGACTACGCTTCTAAGTTGAATAGAAGCTGAAGAAGAGAAAGAAGAACAAGACATGCCTTTCAATGTTTCGAAGTTTAATGGCCTTCAGAGGGGCATTGATACCTCCTATTAGAGAGCCAAAAATTCGACAATCAACGGAAACGATGGATCGGGTCCCGGAAAAAATGACTCCCATTTATGATCACGAGTAAGTGGTATAAGCCATATCACCAGTGGCTCGTAAGATATTTGCAAGAATGACGAAAAAGACGGGAGGAGGTATAGAATAGGAATCCAGAAGTCATATTTCATGGGTTTAACGTATAGAGGAGGGGCTATGCCAGTTTTGCAAAGAAATAGATTCCACGATAGATGACCACGTCGCTTTGCATCTTCACTGCACCCTGAGGTTTTATGCAGCCGCCTTCCTTCGAAAAAATATTAATGATCAATATGAATCTCCAGACTTTTCCCAGTAAAAACTTCTCAGAACCTCACACCTGACTAGTTCCATTTTAAAAATAGAAATAACAGGAACGGAATCGTACACGCATGGTAAGAGTTTCTTAGTAAATCTCCGGATTTCACTATGCATAACGACTGCAGGATGATGGTCATAAAACGGTGTGTAATGGGTCGCTTTTTCCTAATGATCACGAAAGCAACTGAGACCGAGTGTGGGTAAGACAGTGAAGTACTAGGGCGAATGGAATAAATATGTTTCTGAAATTCACTGATTAGCCCAATACGAAAGTGATAATTCTGTGGGTAGAACCGCAAAGATGGGAGGTGCCCGAAAAATTTGTGGAATACTCGGTGATGAGGTGGGAAATAAGGTCGACGAAGCATGTAGAAGAAAAAGAAAAAAGTTCGCTGGATGATACTGACCCTCGAACCCTTTAGCGACTGTCCAACAAAGAATTCCTGGTGTAAATGTAGTTGGGACGAGGCACATCTCGTTTCCAACATTGAGCGCTATCTCGCAGAGAAGGAGGGGTAGCCGACTTCGCGTGCTCATAATGGTGCTCAGAAACGTCCCTTAGCCGGGAAAATATAGTTCTTCCAACTAAGTCTCAGGAGGGAAGGAGCAGCGAAGTGGGTGAATCAAGTGAATGTGCAATCCTTCGCTATCCCAGCTTTTTGCACGAGACAATCACCTCACTCACCCCGGTGCTCCTCCCATACTAAGACCTAAGTAGAAACTACAATACTCTGCTAAGTAAGAACCGTCTCTTCGCCCAAGTAAGGTCAGCAACCCTTCCTTTTTTGCGCTCTAACGCTCAATGTTTGAGAAGAGCGGTGGCCCCTTCAACTACTTTTTCACCGGGATCATAAAACTCACTCAGTTCAGCCATTGCTACTGGCTCATTGTAGCTATTTTTAGACGGAATAGCTTGGAAAAAGGATTCATTAGCTATGGGTCGAGGCTTATGCGATCCTTGACATTATCACTCACAGATTATGGGTGAAGTCTAGCACTCAATCTAGGTGAGTTGGGTAAAAGCGGTTCCTTCCCCCCACTCCCTTTTCCCAACTACATTTTCACCCATTACTTCCAATGAAAAACGTATGCTTACAAGTAATACTTTAACTACACTTAGTCTTAACGAACTCTAAATAGTAATAGTTATACCATTCTAAGTGAGAATAATAATGGTTATATAAATCTAAAAAATATGTAAGATTCCATCAAATCATAGCGACAGAATCATTAGGACTGAGCGATAAGGCTGTATCCTGAAGCCTCTACCAAACTTAGCTATTGCGATTAATCTTGTAAAAAACCGAAATCCTTCTGAATGATTACGTCTCCTACCTGTTCCATTCCGGGCGAATCGATTTGAAGTGTTCAGCAATGAAATTGTCGAATTATTCGACCGACGATCAAAAGGGATATCTGAAAAATGAAAACAGCTGATTAGATCATAATCAAGTTTGTCATTAAATGGATCACGAGGTGAATTGAATGGTAATTAAGCACTGTTTTATAGATATGAAGGGAGAGGAATATTTTGAGGATTTTGAGGATAAAAGGATAGAAGATAATGGAGGGAGGATATTCCTTTCAAGAACTCGGAGGTGAAAAGAAATTCATGCAATTAAATGAGCCGCTTGAATGTGCCATATACTCGATTTCCGCTCAGAATAATAGAGCTGTTTGAATAGGCACAATAGGCTTCCGAATGACTACCAAATGCCTCCTACCCATATCTCGTCTAATTCAAGTGGCTTAGAAAAAAAAAAGCAAAGCTGAAAGTTGAGATACAAGGAAACTTTTGAAAGGATGTAAAACAAATCGGATTGCTAAAACGAGCTGATTGATCGTAATGGTTTTCCGTGGAACGTTGTCGAGATTGAATTAGGTCGACTAGCCGTTTTCAGCCGATTATAACCGATGATTTATCATGAGCTGTTGACAGATGCAGTAATGAAAATTTTGACGTGACTTCTACTCAGAGAATATACCTTTGAAATTCTATTTTTCAGATTAAACCGGAGCAACCAAGTGGTTCGGGATGAAAGAAGCCTTAGACGGGCACAGCCTTCTTATGAGGATTGGAAGCCTCTGCAAGCTGCAACCATAAAAAGTGACTCAGTATCAATCACTAGGGAAGCCTGTGGATTGAAAGAAGAGCTAGAGAGTGTTGAACAGAGAGAAGATTGATTTGCGCTCATTTTGAGAGCTTTTTCTACAGTGATGCCTCGAGACGACTTTAATGGCCCTCCACATTTTTCTTCCGGTTCTAACTGGGACTACAGTAATTCAGTAATTAATTCGCCGGCGGAATCGACAAAACGGCCACTTCGGCTGGCCCTTCAGTGTAGAAGCCTTCTTCAGGGTCTGGGAAGACGAAACCCATCATGGAAGGTAAAACACCAGTCAGTATTGCAAGTAGGCAAATAGTCCAACAGGGTGTTATCCCAGACCGATTACGGAAAGGGCACAAAAACGGAAGACAGCTGGGTATTGTGGTGGTATATGTATAGACGCTGTCGCCTTCCTCAGTCTTTGGAAAGTAATGAAAGTAAACAAAGCAAACAAGAAAATAGTAGTTAGATAAACAAAAAGGACAACAACGTCATAGAATACAAAGGCGAATCGCCAGGCTGAATTCCGAGAGAAGAACGCCAAGTCTCTTGGAGGGCAGAACATAGAGCTATCCTCTCTATGGCATCTTAAAGGAGGAGCTCATTTGAAACCCTTCGTGAAAACATGGTTTTTCTGATTTCCAATTCGCCCTTGAGTACAAAACGAATGGGCTCTATGTAGAGATGGAGAAAGGCGCAGCAGAAAAACGGAGCGCTAAAAGCCCATCCAAGCCTGACAACTGAAGGATTCCCAGCTTCTCAGTTTTCATCACTCCCTCGAGTGTCATACATTGGACATCCATTTAGGCTAGTAGATTGATGATAGAGGGATAGAAGGAGATGTATGGTAAAGCGGACGACTCAAGGAGGCTAGCCTGGGTTTATAGCAGCCCTCTCAGATGAATCACATACCAATTAATCATTATATGAGAGATTCAAAGCTGTTCTAGCCGATAGAGCCACATCCACCGATTTCCTCGGGTGCTGTAATTGATCAGCTATTCATGTGCCGGATTTTCAAGGACGGATTCATCAGAAATCTTGGTCTATGTTTGGCGATTCTGAAATGGATGTAAAGCTGCCAAGTAGGTTATCGTTTGAGGTAAATATGGAGAACACCCGCCATTTGGGAAGTTGGCCTCAGTGCAGTTGCTAAAATCACCAAAAGTAGAACAACTTCGTGCTCGTTGGTATCTCACCTTTGTCAAAGATATCACTGATTCTTTCGTAGTAGCTCATTTCCATTCAGAAGCAGTTATTTCTCCAAAGAGGTCCGCTCCTATTTATCACCATTTATTTTTACTTATCATTGTTCTGCTGCTTTTACAGTTTCCCTTGTAGCTTTCCTTCATTTTTTGCTGCATTTTTTCTTCTTTCTTGTTCCTAGATCTTGTATTTCAACGAAAACACCGCCTATCAAGTTACATGCTGTCTGAGAATTTTTCAGTAGGCCGGCTGAATCAGGTCTTAAGGGGAATTGCCCAGTCAAGTGTAAGGGGCAATAAAAGGAAATTAGAAATAATGCCTTTAATGATGAAGTATAAAGACTTTGGCGTTGATCAATCTCGTTTTTGGGATGCGCCCTGCAATCGAATTTCGTCCGGGTATCGTAGTGGTATTTAGATGCGTATGTGGCCTATACAGTGACTCAAGGTGATCATCTGATGTACGAGTCAGTACTTTTACCTTCTGAGATCCCTCTGGAAGCAACTAACCGACCCTGGAAGGGTGGAAAGCCTGATTAGTCTGGAGAAGCATCGATCAACAGTTCTACCCACTGATCGTGCGTCGGATTTGGTGCCCCATTTAGCACTACATTACATCCATCTGTGTGGTGGATTCCTTCTTAATAATGGGCTCAAATATGACCCAAGATCAGTTCAATTATGGCGTCAAATTCTTCTTTCGGCTCATTCTCAGATGACAGTAAACCAGCATGGGGAGTGGCTCCGTTAAGAAGCACTGAGTAATGCTGAGCCGCATTAATCACCACAAGCCGCCTTTGGGTGGCACTTTCGTGACTGTTCATCACCCCGAACCTGTAATCTATTCCGAGAAAAAGGGAAAAAGATCGAACATGAGGCTGGTTTTGCATGTTCGGTTTTTTCCCTTCTTTGTTGATTGCATGACATCCTTCGTATCTATTTTGGTAGCATGCCGTATGGCTATGATGAATGGCATGAGGAATTTTGAATCAGCCTTGGCTCTCCTCCATTGTGACGTTCATCAGTCATTCGTTTTTTCCAACATAAGGCCATTGCAGTAAACCTCTCGCTCATGATATGGTAGTTCCGAATAATTCGAACGAAATAGTGCCCTCTGAAGGAAATTCTTGGGGAACGAGCCCTGGTCGATCCAACGAAAGCAAGCTACTTCAGACTTTGGAGACAGAAGCCCTTATAAAGTGAAAACCGAAAAGATCGGGTAACGGAGCTGCTCAGTTGCCTGCCCCCCGCCATCACCTACATAAATATGTCGCGGCCCCGAAATGGAGAAAGCGAACAATACCAGTAAATTACTTCCCAACATGCGGCAATGACATAGACCGATGATAGACTATAGCATTCAGAATCGCGAGGTTTTTTCGAGCACCTGGTCGGCCTCTACAATGAATGTTACCTATAACGGTCACTACCATGAGCCTGACACCGGTTTTATACCCCGAAAAGAAGGGAGACTTAGCAGTCCTCGACAGATCTCGGGACGGGAATTGCTCATCCCAGTTCCATGCTGAGATTCAATTCCCGTTTCTGAGGGAAACGCCTACGGAACTACTAATTCTCTGCTTCTTCCCGATTACTTGCGTTCTCCCAAGAGCCATTAAAGGTAATCTTCAAAGAGACGCACTGGAGTTTATCTTTTTGTCCTATATGTACTCGTCCCCATAGACAATTCAATGGCTGCCTTCTTAGTATTTTCATGAGAGGTTTGCCAATATCCATACAAAATCACAAAATTACCATCTTTCGCAAAGTTAGTAAAACATTAGTAAAACATAGTTAACCTAGAAAGGCAACGATGAGCCTCAACCTCGGACACTGTGCCCTCATGGAGCATCGACTGGGAAAATCATGCGATCCTGGAAGGCTTAGTCAGTACAGTTCCCTAAGGTTTTCTTCCGAATTATGCCCCCATTCTACTTTCAACTGCCTTTGAGAAAAAAAAAATTACCGGCCGAGAGGGATAGGGACAGGCAAGCAAAGGGTGCGAACTTCATCTGCAATTGAGACTGAAATTCACGAAACCCTTGCCACAACATTGGACGCTCACAACTTTCTGAAGCATCCTTTCCCAATTAAGTAAGTACACCGTCCCTATCTCGGATCCCACGACGTAAGATTGATTCTGACTGCCAACTATCGCTGAAACCATCCCGAAAGCATACGCCTCGGGTTACAAACTGCAATGGTCGGCAGAACCGCCTTAATCCGACCGTTATTGCATCGATAAAGGATGATCTATTCATTTAAGTGGCTCAGAACAAGCCCTTCTGGCAGTTAATCCCAGCTTATGGTCAAATCGCTGTTTTTTGGGAAGAAATTTCTGTCTAGGCCGGTTTTCCGATTCAAAAAACCGACAACACTCAAATCGCTGCGGAAATAGCAGGGCAGACGTTCACCTACTGGACAAACAAATAAAAAACAAAACAAAACAGCCACCGTTGACAAATCAGGTTTTGGAGCAAGTCTCCGGTGTTAACAGGAGGGAGCAGTGTTTTCGGCCAAACACCTGTGGAAGAGACTGGATTGAAACTCGCCCCCTTTCACCCTGAAAAGAACATCGGAGCAATTGGGAATTCATGGCGGAGCGGACGTGGTACAGTCTTATCGATCATATTCCTTTACGCTTACCACTGATTACTGTAGATTTGAAGAAAAGAGAATTTTCACAGTAATCCAAATTGTTTACTGATGCTTTTATGATAGCATTCATGTCAAGGATTCCTTGAACTGATAAAAAAAGTTTCGCTACCTCGTGTATTGATGGCCAACGAAGCGCACCAACACTAAACCCAACAAAGAATTGCATTTGCACACGGCATTCTCCGATCTCAGAAAGGCTACATCAAAAGATATCCCATGAGCAAAATCAACGTTGGCTAGGGTATATTTTGTAGCTCTATCAATTGAAGGTAAAGTCCATAAATGGTTTGAAGAGACAAATAGATGGCAAGGAACTTGACAGATGGAGCCGTTGCGCTTTTCTTGGTTTTCGAGCAAGTCCAAGAATCAGGTGCGGCATGGGTATCTAAAATGGAAACTGACCACTGAGAGGAGAATGAACAATCCCCAAAAGTTTAGTGAAGTGACTTGCTGTTTGACTGACTTTTTTTCGTTAAGTTTTTTCTGGCTTTGTTGTTTGTTTACTGGGCGAAGGTGATTCAGTGCAAATGGCGCACTATCAGGCCGAATGGCTACGAGTTCAGATCCCGGATCGATATCCGCCCAAGCCAACCAAACCTTTCATCACTGCTGGATCGGTTTATTGTACCAGTTTAGGCAATCATGCAACCATTACGACTCTGCATAGGAATGAAAGCAGGGGCGCTTTTCAAAAACGGGAATGATCAACGGCAAACACTTTGTCCTTTACCCTTTCGTTGTTTGCTGATTGGGAATCACACCTGGGGCTACGGCTAACATTCTTTTGCTTGGCACACATCTACTCTTCTCAAGGTCGTCCTTGTAATAGTATTGCATTCTGTTTCTGGAGCCCATTGGGCCACTAGCCAGCATTTGATTCCGAACAATTCGAAATCTTGGCTCTCCTCTATCCTGAGTCCCGAGTAGGATGCTCGTAGAACCAGTCGCTCTACTGTAGAGGAGGTTGTGCCAACAATAGTGAAAAGATAGCTATTGAGCATGCTAGAGGTGTCTTCTAGTTGGATGTAAACTTCAAAGTAATAAAGACTCTTTATACTCCTTATAGGAGAGCATTATGTAGAAGTTTTAAGATGGAACACTCGCCCAAACTGAGCTTTCCTCCACTTTGCAGTGATTTTGGATGAACCCTTTCTTCTGCGAGTGGAATTAACACTGAACATGGTTTCAGATTTATGATTTCTATAAACAGTAAACATTCTTCTCCTTTTATGTATAGTGTGTATACTGTTAAAATGCAAGCCGTATTTTGAGGAATCGGGCAGCATCACGATTTCCTGTTGGTCCCCGGTCAGAATAAACGGCTTTTCCGCAGGGAACGGTCCGGCCCTCACAGTTTCGAGGTGGGAACAACGCTCGCGTAATTTCTCGTGTACAATGAACGAGTGGCTTTTCACCGCTCCAAACTGTTTGCACACCTCGCGCACAAACCAACACAATCGCAAGACAATACGCTGAAACGCCGAACGAACCTTACACTGAAAGCTTACGATTTGCACTGCATGGGCCAGTCCCCCATTGGGACAAAACGTTGAAAAGTAAAAGTTTGTTAGCTTATGATGGAGAAAGTTCGGTAAATGAGGAGAACCAGCCAAACAGAAAAACATCGACACCGAAAATTCCTACACATGAAATCTGGGTTGGGTTTGAGGGAGACTACTGGATCAATGGTCAGGTTTAGGACCCATTTTCTTTAGCGCCATTCTGAGAGGAATCGAAAGTGGGGTCGGGGAACAAATGGCCCAACACTCCTCTTCCTGGCTGTACATGAGCCCTCCTCGAACCTTCATTTCATTTCCATTTGGCCACTTTACTAGGATTCTCCACCCGAATACTACCCTTTCTGGATTTCAGCATTAACACACAAGTTCCCAATTTAACCCAAAGCCTAATCCAGCTGATTTGGGGTTGAGATGGGAACTGGTTTGTGAGCGTCAGATGGAGCATTTGGATGGGGTTTGTGTAGGTCCTGCCTGTGAGAAGCTGCAAATCCACGTTATTCCCATACCGTTCCTTGCTGGCACTTACATATGACTCTCTACCTCTGTGTTCACTTTGAGAAAAAAAAAAACAAAAAATCTTGTAAGCGAAAGATTTACGAAAATCAATAAGTAGGAGAAATCAATGAAATTTGAAAAGAGCAGAAAGAAAATGAGAGCGATGGAATCTACTCGCTCAAGGCGAATGGGACAGCAAGATGAAAGATAACATGGTAAAAAACCGAAGGACAAGTCGCCAAGTGCAAAAATGGAAAACTGAAGGACGCCTTGGAACTTTTTCATACCCAAACCTGACATTTACTTACCGTTTAGCCAGTAGGCGTCAGTCATCTGACCATCGGCACGGTAACTCGTACTGGGCAGTTTGGCCATGTTATTTTGACGAGCTGATGAGTTGACAAACAGATTTTGCATATGTTCGTGAATGTTCAGCTCGGCTTCGGCCGGGTTTGGTGGACCCTGAAAATCAGGAAATTTGCAGATCGCTGTTCAGGTCAGACACGGAAGACCAACTAGTAAGTTGTCAATGGAAGATGTCTCTGTGACCTGAGAAAAGAAGATCTAGACGGGTCTCGATTTTTTTCACGATACGCCACGCATTCGAATCCCATTCAAATTATCATTTTGGCATTATCTCAGTGTTTACAATGACTTTTAGAGCAAACAATGATGATCCATTTTTTAAATTTTTAAACAAATTATTTGATAATTAGCTGACAATGAGGAAAAAGAAAGTGTGAATTTGTCTAAACAAAAACGGGTCCAGGATGTAATCCAGGGACCTGTGTGGTATACCCAAGAGCTATACCTTCCCTTACTTCCCTTTCGAGGTCGTTCAAAATTTGCCTAGAAGCTGATATTTGACGAACAGAACCAAAAATAAAGAAATAAAATTAGCCCCTATTAGAACTGCTCAAACTAGCCCCTATTAAGCTGAGAAGACGGAGCCTTTTTTCGTGAAGGCAGTCCTGTTAAGGGCTAAATAGGATAGCAGAATCAAAGTGTAGATGAATTGCAAAATTAATCTCAGTAAAGCAGTTCATTCTGGTTTGGACACCAAATCGATACCTATGAATAATAGAATCAATAAGCATTCATGAATCAAATGGACCTATTTGAGTTGAAACTTTCATCCTGCGTAATCCTGGCCAAATAGCCTATCAAAGAGGTCCAAAACCCGAGAACGGTGAACTGGTCTACTCCGTGCTGGCCAAACCCATTAACCACTGGGTAAGGACCACAGTGATTGCTAAGCTACTGACCAAATTAAATCGGCAAGTTGAGCAAACAGCTTAGGACCTATTTTCGATTCGAAAATAATCCGTTCGTAGACAAATTTCTTTGATTCGAAGCTGTTTATTCTTTACATGTCCTTTCCAACTGCTCGCTCACCTACGGGTCCGGGTTCTAGTCCAGTCTTACAATTAGCCTAATCAGTTGGCTAAACTCAAGACTAGGCACCCGCAGCCTTCGGATAGGTAGACAAAGCTCTGATTCAGCAAGTCCAACAAAAAAATCAATTCATATCCAGTTCATTAGCGGAACCTACTTGCTCCACGTGTTGCTTTGTTTTTTGACAGAACACCATGGCACGTGTGGTGGCACAAATTGTGATGTTGAAATGTCATGCAGATCTTGAAGAAGATGTATGAGGATGACGAATTGGCGATTAAGAACGACGGCTGTGTTAGAACAGTTGCCAAGCCAGGTATTCCACTACGACGTGGCTGACCACAAAAAAGTGTAATGTCAGCAGTTAGAGCCATTTATTTCAGGTAAGACAGCCTAGATGTACTTCCATTAGCAGAGATTTATGTTCCCGTGCCGGCTATCCCTTCATCTGCCTTCACTAGACCATTTGAGGGTGAAACTGTCGGTAGAAGGGTGCCATCGTGAGAAAAGTCCGAACTCAGAAGACAGGAGATTAGTCGTAGAACCTAACACACCCATTCCCCACATTTCCGAAAAAGAAAACTCATGGTGGAGTTTATTGAAAGGGAAAGAGTCGTTCGGTATAACTCATATTAGTGGAATACGCCATGCATTTGTCCCTGTCTCTGAATAACCAAGAATTCACAAGCCTGTCCTGCTCAGCGGTTCCTCATCAGTGAGTGTAGAGTTGTAGTCATTGTTTTCATATTCCCAGATCAATCTAACAGTGGTTAGGAATCTGTGGACTTATAGAAGACGATGGGTTCAAGCAGGATCCGATCCAGGGACCAAAGTAGTAATACTGCTCCCTTTCTTTGTAGATCTTTCCACTGAAGATCCATGCGGTTCTCCCCCAAGTCGTCCCTTAGATGTAACGCGTATAGGACGACCACTTCAGCGACTGAAAAGGCTCATTTTCGCACATGCAGGCCGTCAACTCAGATTTTTCTTTCCAAAAAAGGAAAGTCCAGTTTTGAATCCGTTCTCAGGGTTTCTGCTTGATTTCTCGAATTTTCTGGATCGTTAGGCAATTCCCTCACATCAAATCAAGCAGAATAATTATTACCTCCGTCTAACGCCATCACCTCAATGGCTTTTCCTTCTTCCTGTGTTCCCACCCTGACCAATGCTGACGCACACCTTTGGATGTAATGCCATTAATCGTGAACTTGATGACCCCATTTTATCTCAATGAGTTTGGTAGTTAGCCGAAGACCAGATGTTGTGACCCGTTAAGATAGTTCCGAGAACCCATTAGGGACCAGCTGGAGGTTAACGGAATTTCTCGGAGAAAGGTCCCGAGGTCGGTTACATCGGAAAGTCGAGACACCTCTATGGTGTGTAACGACGAGTCCTGGGACAGGGTAACACGAGACGCCCGCTCCACCCTTCTGCACCCTCGCTATAACAATAGGCAACACAGGGTCCATAAAAACTAATAATTGAATCATTTTATAGAAAAAAAAACAAGCAAAAACACCTAGATGAAGTCCACTTTAACCATGAAATCTACTACAAGAAAAGCTATGGGCTTAGTTGATCAATCGATTGATCAAGTACCGAAAACTCATGAGTACTCTTGCAAACCAAGTCTTCAGTGCAGAACACAGTAAAGACAAACTAATTAAGTTGATCATTGTTTCCGGGATGAGCCGTGCATTCGAATCGCCTTCGAGAACGTGAAGGTACTTGCTTGGCTACTGGCACCTGGCTTCCGATCCCTTCCTAACAAGCGTGATTACGGAGAATCAAGGGAGGATCTCTGAAGGTTTTCTATGAGAAGTCCTCCTGAATTCCCTGAAAAAGATGTCGAGCCTTCGTGACAGCTGAAGTAAGCCCTTCTTGTTTGTCTACAGAACCCCTCATCCGTATATGTCGTGTTCGGAATTCCAGGCCTAAACAAGCCGCTTTGAGTGATTGAGCCACTTGACGCGGCGGGAAATATAAACAC
>UZAF01017423.1:0-40292 GCA_900617895.1 Haemonchus placei
GTTCCTACTGCTTGGCTGAAGAATTCAAGTATCTTCTTTGAGCAGAGCCATTTATCGAGACTAGTATTGCAGTCGCAGCTGAGGTAGCTATTTTCTCAGGCGAAACGAGATCTCTAGTGTGGAGGCTATCAAGGGATGCGTAAGCTGAGCGGCCTTTAGTGTTATCTGTCGCAGGTGAGCTGTACAATTTATCGCTATCTGCTATACACCTTTCTTCAGCGCTCAGGATAAATCCCTTCTTGAAAATAGCGTTTTATCAGGAACCAGCGTCCGACAGTACTAGCTTTTAGCAATCTTATATTTACGATCTTGTTCTGAATATAATGCAATCAAGAAGAATTCCGTGACTATAAAGGACAAGATATAAAGGACGAGTTTTTTGGTTTATCAGTCAAGTTTTGGGGTGACGCATTCGAGTTTCATTTAGGATTCTGCTAACGTCTGAATGCGCGTTAGGCTTTACAATGGCGTGTGGTCCAGCTGATGTGAGCCCAGTACGTTTATCCTGGCAAACGAATCTGGCACCAATTAGTGGACTCGAAGGTGGGCAAGGCTTAGTAGGCATGGGAAACATCCAAATGTAAAGGTCTGTAGAAGGTTGCTTCCTCCAATGAATCTTCAAAATATTCCCAGACTTCAACTGAACCCATCGGGTACAGAGCGATAAGCCTCTGCTAGTCATTCCACTGAAACTCGAACAGCCAGGAGCGCGGAAACTGAATAACATTACCAAATATATACTACTACCCGGACTATCTTCATGATAGAGTTATCCTAACCTTTTTCGCCCTGAGGAATCACTACTTGATAGCTGGTATCCCAAGAACTTATTTACGTCAACCAGTAACCTACCAAATCTCTCATGAGTTCCAGTTAAGTGGCGTTTGGAGAGAGGAACTGGTGTTCGGGGGGTAAAGAGCTTGCTTACCAGGTAACTTGACTGTTGCTGTGCTGTAGCAGTTCCAGGCTTCATGGTCAAGGGTAATGTTCAAGAGTGGTATGAAAAATGATTGATACTACACATTGACCATTTTGCTGGCTGCTATTCCCACTATCCCAAGATTTTCTTCCCATCTCTGTTCCCAAACATTACGAGCATTAATATCCCTTTGTACGCCATCACAAAACTCCGGCTTTATATCACCCTAATCACCTAGCTCTCAGTCACCATTGAGAGAAACTGGATGAGCTCCCACGTCGAGGGCATAATACACTTCAGGCATTGGGGAATCCAGAAGGAACTCTTTATGACTAGAAAAAACTTCATTTTAGTTGGTCGTAAAGGCGAGAATGGGCTTTCAGCGGGACTCATCAAACTAGTTCATAGCAGAGAAAAGTTCGGTCTTCCCTTGCCCTGACATGAGATGATAACGCCCGGTCATTCTGGATGTAAAAGGCATAGGTTTCTCATTCAGTGCATATAGCAAAGCAATGGCCACAGCCGCAAGCACTGGTCGCATTAGTAACCCAAGCTTGACCAGAGCTAGTCCAGGTCCAGAGCGTCTGACTAATTTCGGAGAAGTAAAATGTTTTTCTATGGTCTTATTCATAGCCACACTTCTCAGTGCCGGTAACTCCCCGGGTTTCCTGAGAGCATAGTTACCGGATAAAAAACACTCGGCAACTATGTTCTGAGGAAAAACCACTTGTAATAGGAGATAGGAGCGAGGGGAGGAAAATTCGACCTGCAAAATATTGGAGTCGACCACTGCACCGAATCCTTACCAACTTCATCCCCTGTAGATTTGGATGACCTACAATGAGGAAAGGGAAAGTTTACGTGTAGGTTGTTGACGCTTCAAAACAATATTTTCGCAAACCCTTGGATCATTTGTCTAAGCCTGAGACTCTCTTCTAACCATTTTCAAGCTTCGGAAGTTTGAATGTTATTGCTGATCTGACTCGATATGTGTTACCCGTGAAATACTCAAGGAAGTTGTTCTGATCGGTATCGGCTGACCCATACTGGATTTCTTGTCAGTCACTCAATCAGCCAGTCAGTCATTCAGTCTGTCAGACAGACAGACAGACAGACGGATGGACTGACAGACAGACGGATGGACTGACAGACAGACGGACTGACAGACAGACAGGCGACATACAGATAAAGTGTCACCTTCGAAAGAATATTTTTGGCTTTCTTTACTCTGTGAGTGTTTTTTTGGCTTTCCTTGATTTGACGCAAATCGTGGGGACCAACAGTGGTATGTGTCTGCTACATTCGCTCACCCACCTACAACTCAGGTTTTCTAGTTGAATTTTCTCATGGTTGTGCTGGCCTCAAAAAGCGAATGCTCTTCCAAGCATCGACCATTGGCTTGTATGAAGACGAATACGCAAAAAAAAAGCAGCTTCCTTACAACTCCACGAGATGAAGAATAGGCGCACATTCATATTCCCCTTAAGTTCCTGATAAAAGTTGAGGTGCATGGCGCATCTCAAGTGGATAGTCCGTGCAATATTCCGTCGTCTTACCAGGGAGGGGTAGTCTACTTATCTTGGAACAGTGAATGGAGACCTAGATAAATCGATAGAGTTTTAAATGCTGTTTACGTAAATGGAAATTAAAACTGCAAAATGGTTCTCCTTAAAAAGTTATGGGGGCCCGAATTTTGCTCGACAATAGTTCTGGATATGCGAACTCGTCGATTCGATATCAAGTGCCGACGTGGCCTCGTGGTAGTGGTCCCGCTTCATGCGTGTAGAATGAGGGTTTGCTCCCCGCCATTGTCCACATTTTTGCAAATTGTTCTTTGATCTCATCAAGGGCTCTCTAAACACTTTATGACATTTCTTTAGTGAACGCCTCATTTCTGCTTTTTAGTTCTGCACGTTAAAAGTATGTCTCTTTTATTTTGAAATTCAAGGAATATTTAACAGAAAGTTACCGGAGATGTGTAAGATGTCTGCAGGAAATTCAACATTAATGAAAAACTTTTAAAAATGCGTGAAGCACACGTGTTCTCCACAAAATGCGCACCTTATGCATGCTGATTCTGTACATCCGGTGACGAAACAGCCAATCTTCTCAATATAAACAGACAACCGTCCCAATCGTAACTTTCTGTTGAATATTTCTTGAATTTCAAAATGAAAGAGGCATACTTATAACGTGCAGAACCGCTTTACTTGAATAGGGGCGACGAAAGAAAATAAAAGCAGAAATGAGGCGTTCACTAAAGAAATGTCAGAAAGTGTTTAGAGATCCTTTGATGAGATCAAAAACACTTTGCAAAAATGTAGACAATGGCGGGGAGCAAACCCTCATTCTAGCCCATGAAGCAAGGCCGCCACCACGAGGCCACGACGGCACTTGATATCGAAGTGACGAGTTCGCATATCCATTTGATACTACTGTCGATCAAAATTCGGGCCCCCATAACTTTTTGAGGAAAACCATTTTGCAGTTCTAATTTCCATTTTCGTAAACAGCATTCAAAACTATCGATTCATCTAGGTCTCCATTCAAAGTTCCAAGATATGTAGACTACCCCTCCTTGGTTAGTAATAGGATGTTTTCAGGAGTGTTGAATAAGAAACGGTCGGGGAGCGCCGTTAATGCGATGATAACGTTTCGTCTATTATTTAGAACGAATTCGCCAGTATGACAAACTTTTTGTGTCAATCACCTCTCTACCTAATGCATCCTCTGAAACATTCAGTACTCCCATTGAATCCGATAATTCAGCTCCAGTTGCCATCCTCTTGCCAGCTGAGCAAACGTATGGTAGCCGGCTGGCCATGTTACGGTCCGTATTTTGTCGAATCAGTCAATATTCCACGTAGTTGTCGTCCGATTCTCCCTTTCAACAGCCCCAAACGGATCGTTGTTATTTCATATAGTTTTTTTTCTTTTTTTTTNTTTTTTTTTCAATTTTTCAACAACGCCTTTTTATTAATCTTTACCAGAAAGAATTTTAGAGGGAGTCGACCAATGGGAAGTTAATAAGAGGCTCATCTAAGGCTCAGCCTTTTAGTTTAAACTGTCCAAAACAACAGTCAGGTCATCAGATTATGGATCTTTGCAAGGTTTTTTTTTTGCATAGTTCTGCATTGTTACTCTGTTCTATCGGGAAAAGGGCAAGGGCCTTCCCACCCAAGCTGGGCAACTTCGTTCGAGCGGGGTGAAGGGCTCTGAAGCCTCCAATTTTAGTAGGAAAGCACGGCTATTGCCGCAAAACGGCCACCGCTTACCGTGGAAATCCTAGTAGAAATACCGCTATCTAAATTAAAAGGGTGATAAAGCATTCAAAACTAATCCACATTGGGTCGCGCCTGGCTTCGTCTCCCAGTCAGAGTCCTAGAAGGATGACAACACGATGACTTGCGAAGACTACTGAGGGCTAGCTTATAACAGTTCGGTATCTTCTACCCTCCCAAATTAACCCGCTGCCGATCGAGTAAATCCAGAAATTTTCGATTAAAAGGGTGGGATCTGATTTACGAATTGTGTGTATGATCATGACGTCACTTTGTGCCTCCCACCCCTTTCGTTCCTTTTGTTTGCATATGAAGCATCATGTATAAAAATTGCTCTACTACAGTACGAGGGCAAATTTTTTGGCATTGGTCAGCCTCTTTTTTTGGGTATGATGGTTATGTACATAAAAAGGTAGGATAAAAATGGTCAATGCTCACTGAGGCCTTCAAATGCATCGTCAAACAAACTTTTGATGAACATCCTTGGAATATGATGTATAGGAAGACATTCCCAGGCTTTTCAGCTTTTTAGGTCTCCATAGTTACTTCTTTGGTTGAAGAAATGCACAGCATTAAGCAGTACCAGTAGTATAACTCCTTGATCACTCCTTCCCTGATTTCGTACAGTATGACTTCGCCTAGCTCTTTGTCCACCCACACCAAATTACGAGCTTCGAGAGGAGGTGAAGACGGTGGTCTTCTTGTGAGGAGATGAAACGGGTCAGTTTTCAATTCTGTTTTGATTACTTTGTCGGTATGTAGTGTCTGCTTGTTTTGTACACAAGGTCCAGTGATTTCAAGTTTTTGCGCTCTACTCACTGATTTTGAGACTGTTTTTGATCCTCTTGAGAGTTTCTTCAGCATTAGTGGTAATTCGGTTGCATAGGAAAACCGATCTCGACTGGTAGTTGAGACGTAAAAGGTTGTCGAACTCTGGCTTCGAAGATGTTCTAAATTTAACTTCAAAAGTGGACAGAGCTGGAGATGTTTAGAAAGCAGCCCATGGATGAAGCTTATACAACGTCTAGGCCATTTAACCCCTGCAGCTTGACCGGTTTGAACGAAAGCTTCTCGAAGGAGGCATGATATCAATCATCGATAATCATCATCATGTATAGTCTTCATATGGAGTCCCTATGTTTAAAGCCTATACGCTTTGAAATGGATGCAAAATAAGCAAGTGCTCTCTGAAGAAGTGGTTCATCAGGCTAAGGTCGAGTGTTCCAAATGTCTTCAAGACTGAAGTGGGTCAATGCCAGGGCCACCGCCATCGAGGTATGACCCGGGATCAAGTCTACGCTAGGTAGTTGCATATATCCATGGAGGCTCTCATCCTTCTGCGATCAACAGTGCGTTATCAGTGGTACCAAATTTGTCTTGACGGTCGAAAGCATTGAATTATACATCAGCTGGTCGCTCCCTCAAGTCATACAGCAGGCCATATACACCACAAGCACCTGTATACTACGGAATGTCTGGATTCAAGCCAAATGCCGAGAAGGTCCCAGCGCAAGTTTCCCTTCTATTGTAGTATACTAGTAGATATGGACAGGACTTGAATGGAGTTTTGCAACTGCCTTTCTCTGCTGTTTTTGAAAGTTTTCCCTATGTGATTCGTTTTTCTATATTGAACCTCGCTGAGGAATCAAAAACGCATACCACAGAAGGAATCTGGAGCATGTTGTATTGATGTTGGCGATAATTTCCTGACGACGATGGTGACGATGGTTTGGTCGACCTTTACGCGGTCAACCGTCGTCACTTGAAAATGCCATTTCACCGAATGAGTACCCGCGAAGGTCTTTTTCTTACTCTTTACGACGAGAAGATCATCGTATTCCTTTGCGCTCGCGCATGAACTTGATGACCCTAATCAACAGGTAATTATGGCAACTTTTTGGCGGCCACCTTTCGTCAGCCACCACGTCAACGTCCTTCCGACGGTTTATTCATTTTGCCTTGAAATTCCATTCTTGATCCAGCTCAAAAAGGGACAGCGATTTATCGGTATGTTGTTGCTCTTCGGTTTCGGTGGACGAGACCAGTTCTATTAGCTGTTTGGAAAACATTGTCATCCGTCGGTTTCGCACATTTCCCGGTTTTTTGGTCTTTTGAACAATACTTTTCTTTTGAAAGACTTTTTACCATACGCAGATCCTACAGGATCTACATATTCGTAAAATTGGGTCTTGTAGGGTCCGGAATAGGGCTGTCCTAAAATACCCCACCTCTCGAGTTTAGGAGAACAAATGTGGCATAACCGAAGGGGGAATCACGCAAGAAATAGAGATCGGGTCAGATATTCTTCCTCCAAAGTGATCTGACCGACCTTCCTCCACAGAAGCCGGCCTCATCAGGAAAAACGTCATGTTTACCCTCCGCCTGGGTAGTCATGGTGAATTTTACGGCCGCCAAGCTGTCAACAATGCTCAGCCGGATTGCGAATGTCCATTCATGAGCCACAGCCGCTAGCTTGCCCCCACGATGGCTTACCGCCGTCACTTTTCCAGCTTGCTCATTTCACGACTAGCTGGTTCCTTTTTTCCCTATTTGGGCTGAAAGGTTGAGTTGATCCTTCGGAATTGCCGTTACTGTCGTTTACGCCATTCTGTTCACTCGGCGTTGCGTTGCACAATGAACGAATTGCGTACGAACTCGGTCAATGGATGGCCTTACAGAAGCTAATGTGTTTTGCACGTTTATTGATTTGTTTGTTATTTTGATTTTGTTTACACATTATACTGTTACTGGGCCTCTACACTTTAGTAAGCTTCGGACGTCATTTTTCCAAGGTTTTGAGGTCTAAAATCTCCTGAACATCATTTCTGGTAAACATTGGGTACCGAACAAGGTAAATCAGGTAGTGATTTATCTTTCCATAGGGCTGTATTCACACTTCTATCCTCCTATCTCCCACATCTCCAACGCTCCGCTCACCTCTCCAATCCCTCGCCTTCCGATCCCACTTCTCGACTATCTCTCTGAACCCACAAGCATAGCAACGGTGTATTATTGAGCTGGTTATATGAGTACGGGAAAGCTTCTCGGCCAATTTTTCAAATATCTCTTTATCATTCAAATCTGATTTGAAAAGGTGGTAAAAGAAATCTTTTTCATTGATTTTTCGATGATCTCGTTATTAATATAGGTGGCTGTGTGCACTACATACTTGCCAAATATTAGTACTGAAAAATCCTAATTTGGTTGAACCAACAAGCTTTCAATTTCATTAACTTGCACAGTGATTTAGGGATTGCTTAGGAAGAGGAATTTGATTGATTGATTTGATTCTGATTTGAAAATCCATGGATTCTGTTTAGTATTGTAATTACCGATGAATGGCGAAAGCAGGGCGCATTCCGAATACTTCAATTGGCAAAGAATACCACATTGTACTGTGCATGAATCAAATCCTATTCTGTTAATCGTTCCCTCCTAGCATTCGGTGCTTCCTTTTGTGTTCTTTCGAGTGTATGAAATCTCCTTCAGATATGTCGAGGAAGAAAGACAGATGGCTAATAGTACCTATGATTGTTCAATGTCTTCTTCCTCTAATTATTGAGGAACAAGTTCTGGGACAAGTGCTGCACGGCCTTTGGGATAGGAAAAACAAAAACTTGTTTTGTGAGTTACGAAGACGGGAGCAGAGAAGCGCTTTTCAGTATCAGATATATGGGAGGGAGGAGGATGGGATTTTAGCGCTACTACTATGTTCGCTAAAATTTTTCTGTACAATTTATACTCTGCCCCAGCGATAGTGGCCTGATCCGATGGTAATAGGATGAAAATTAAGAGCGTTTTCCACATCACAACTATCGCGATATGTGTGGGTCCAAACACGAACTCCCCGGAAGTATTTTGACCACATCTTCAAGAATGAGCCACAATGATGATGAAAAGATTTTGTTAACATTTTTCTAAAAGTAGCTGTACCTATGCCCAAGTACATTTCATTTATTTATATAATCTACTTCAATATAAAGTTAGTGATGAAATCATGAAAATGCTGAAGTTATCTCTACGAGACCTTGGTTTAAATGGTAGTAAAGGCATTCCGTAGCTGGTTGAAATTCGTCTGCACAGGAGGCTCAGTACGCTGGTGTAACCTTTTGTTTCTCCCTGCTGTGATTAGCGCAAAATATCGTATTTTTTTAGTAGTAGACAGCATACATAGTCCAGGCAAGGTGGGAGCCACTTACACTCGAATGTTCAAGAATCAAAAGTGGAACGAAACCCACCCAGGTCAACGACGCCCTTATCCCCCATCCCTTCCCTCTATGCCCCTCCCTCCTTATCCAGGCAGATCAGTTGGTTCCACACTTGTCTAGAGGGATGAAAGCGCTGACTTGTATGTCGACTGCTGACTACCAGGTATTGTATGGTTCGACTATTTTTGCCATCACGCTTCGTGATGGAAGGTAGTGTTGGGAGCAACCCAAAATGAGGTGGATTACGCCAAAGTTCATCTTTTATCCTTACTTTATGTCCAATCCTTTTACTTATTTTGACTTGATGTTTTCTTAACTGCTGTTATTAGTACGCGTTCCAAAAGTCTCCCAAGATTGGCGATTTATGAACAAAACTTCAGTCTCGGGCGGGATTTGAACCCGTGCTTGTGCTTTCCGGGCACCCGCTCTATTCTTTACGCTACCGAGACTCCGCTTGCCCTCACCTTCTAAATGACTTATATGCCATAGCTTATCAGTAAAGTAACTATGTGTGTGATGTGCCCGAAAGCACAACTACGGGTTCGAGTCCCGTCCGAGACTGAAGTTTTGCCCATAAATCGCCAACCTTGTAAGTCTTTTAGCTTACTTATCGTTGGTTTATCGTATCACAGCGGTTTCCTCAGACTGTATTTCACCTAAGCCTATCTGATTCTGGAGATATCTCGACCTCGATTAGCCTGACTTCAATGATACTGAAGAGGGCGAAGGTCTCACTGAAGGTGGGCTCCTTGGAGTGGAACCTGGAGCTACTTGGCTTCAATCTCTTCTTCTACTGTCCGCGGATCTTCTCTTTCCTACTACTTCAAAGGAATTGCTGTCAGTTTTTCTGTCGTGCGAACTAGAGTTTTAATTGGCACAGCCATCGATCATCTTCCTTTTTCCCATAAAGTCCTAATTAGAAATGATCAAGGGGTGGATCATGGCCGAGGTGAGATACTCCTCCTTTTATGCGACGTTGAGCTTGTTCCTTGCTCCTTCTCCGGCCGGTTTCGGACATTTTCTCCTGGACAGCGTTGCATCAGTAAATTCCATTCTTGAAAGACGTCAATTTTGATCGTGTGATTTTTATTGCTGACTTATTCAGTCAATATGGGAACTGTATTAGTATGTCGCTGACGTCGTCGTTGATTTGGTTTTTCGATGACGTTTATTTAGTTGTTTCGGCTTTGGGAGCCCCGAAATTTCAATCGCGGTTGTTATCGTCTGCCTTGAAATTCCCTTGGCTAGAAATGATATTTCAAGGAGTACACAAATCGGTGACTTGGTATGGCTCGAATCCTTAGCTACAAGCTCCTCATCAGTACATTCCTGTACCACAAGAATTCTGTGGTGGGTAACGATAGCATGGCGCACGCTAATAGAGCTGATCAGTCTCATTAATTCAACCCAATAAAAATCGAATTTTTTAAAACTTTATTTTTGGTGTGTCCTTTATCTGAGAAACTTCCAAAATGTAAGCTTCAAATTAGTGCATCTCTCCTAAGTTTGCCCCACATCCGTTTTCATTTGTGCGATAATCAGGTCAATCCTTTTTCCCTCTGAGATTAACATTTCTCATCACTGGGAGAGCTAAGACCAATTATGGTCGGTCAGTGTTAGAATTGCCCGCTTTTAATAAGTATATTACTGTTTCCGAACTTCAAAGTAAAAAGATACTGTTGCGGTGCGCCATGCATTGTAGTTATGCTCGAAGTTACATTAGTGGATGAAGGCTTCGTTGGTCGTGTTAGGAGATGAGCATCTACAAGATCATGTTTCAGTCCTTACAAGGGGGGTGTGATAGATTTGGTTTCCTTCCACAAGAGTATTGGCCGTCCTGCTTCACCAGGACCTGACTCCATAGGTAGGGTATTACACAAAATGCTAATGATGACTTTGACAGAACCAGCCGAACTATAAAAAACTATGAAAATGACGGATGTAGGCTTCTTTTCCATTAGTGAAGCAGTGAGAGTGGACGAGTTTTCCGAGATCTCGCCTGCCTATTCTTTGATATATCTTAATTGGCATCGTCCCCTGTACACTTGTACATCAAGAACCCCTGTACAAATAAGAGGGGCTAACTACCAGTCGTGTCTAATTAGAACCCGTTTTAGCGTATTTATTTGTTTTCCATTGAAAATTATGAGTGATTGAAGGTCATTACCCTATTAGGCGTTGGAATAGATTGAACACTTGCCTACAGTAGGCAATACAAACCGCTTGAAGGACGGTTGGTCAGAGTAGCCTTCGAATACGCAACCGTAATCAGCGTTTTTCCCAGTCTGTCTGCTACTTTTCTTACGAAAGGTTTCGTTGGAGGAGGTTAGGACAGTAGTGATACAATTTTGTTATTGTTGATTTTTATGAATAAGCTCTCTCTAGCCTAAATGACTCCACTCGACGTGGCCTATCTTTCCCAGCGACTACGGTTTTTCTCAATCGTATTCGTGATGTGTTGAAGATTTCTCATTCTTTTTATTGATACCGAAACGGCTATCGCGATTCGCTCTCGTTCATCAACTGCTCTCCAAAAACCCACACAGAGCCTCCCTGATTTTGTTTTAGCATGGGAGTGCATAATAGCAAGTATTCGTGTTGAGTACTTGAAATTCGGGATTCAACCCTGGATTGGTAATCAAAGAGATGGCTTCTTTCCCTCTCCCCCTTATCCCCACCTCCCACGAATAGTTGTGGCCAGCGCTCTGTGCAGGCTGCCTTGCTATTTCGTTGTTGCTTTGATTGCTATGTAGGTGACCAAAGCTGTCAAACCAATCTTCAACTTCAAAGAGTGGGTATTTGTGACCAGTTGGGAAGCCCTGAGGAACTCGTCATTTGGGAGAAACTGGTGCTGCTTGCTGACTTGTTCCCCTAGCCTCTGGAAAAAGTTGTTTGTTCGGAGATGTCATGTGTCAAGGTGCACAAGAGGGATCAACGCATTGTCTTATTTCATCTTCTTTTGGTTCGAGACGGCGTAGTTACACTCGTTCCTTCTAGCTTTATAGTGGTTGCGATAATAGAAATCAATAAATAAGTAGTAAATAAGTAAATAAATGAATAAATAGGGAGGTAAACTAATTCTAATAACCACCACCTATATTCCGTAGATAAAGGCTGCGGAGTTGGAAATCGCCCTCTGACTACAACTGTTCATGCGTATTAAAAAGAACGGATTGATCGGCGCTGATCAGTATTTTTCGAGATGCGCCATGCGTTTGTCTTTTGATCGCAATCGCTTTGGACTCTGACTGCGTATCAGTCCCCTACAATAACCTGCGCAATCCATGTAGAAGTACGTTTTTCAATTTCATCCCGACGGGTGGTAGTAGATTAACACCTGTGCTAGTTGGGGGGCCTGATTGTACTCGCCGGAACCAACCTGAAGAGTTAAGGTAGCCCACGTCACCCTTTTAAATTATCAAAAAATACAGTTTTCGCGAGTAACCAATCCGCCCCACCCATCAACTTCCTTTCGTTAACGTAGTTTTGCTCAAATGCAAATTATATGAGCAAAGGCTTGCGAAAACCGGCCGATGTACATTGTGATGCTTTCATCCTCCCAGACGGGTTCGGTACTGATGACGTGAACCCACTTAATGTAAATTGTCCGATTTTTGTGGGTCATCGATACAGAATTCGATCCCCACATCATATGAGTGGGTAATGCTACTTGGTACTACTCACGTTAGCCGCTCAACGATTCTAGACCTAGTAAAGTGGGTTAGTACCATAGTTGACTGGATCTGTAATGAAGGAACTAGTTCATAAACAACTCTCTTAGGCTACAATTTCATGGAGGCTAATCCACAGCTAGTAGGAAGGCTGTCTGACTAGTTTCAGACGGAGTGCACACGAAACTCTACTCAGTCATAGAAAATACTTGACGCCACCATTGCATAGTAGTTTTTTGTAGTTTTACCATGACCTTGCGCTACGCTCGAAATTCCTAGCATAGTCTGTGACGGTTTTTATCCCACATAATGCGGCAGAACTGCCATGAATCAGCGACGTGCTCGTGAACACTTGATGGGTTCTTTTCAAGACACGATGTGTACCGTGTCCGCCATCTCGTCCTTCTTTCCTAGTTTTCTTCGATTTTACTTCTTCGCTGGCATGCTTGGCATCTTGCATCTTCAAAATTAAGATCCTAAGGTAAAATTCCTAGAGTACTGCCTGGGATACTCTCCTTTCCATATTTCTATTGAACTAAAACCACTTGATTTCAAGATGAACCTTCAACTAGAAGTTGTTAAACTGGGAGTTTGGGAAGGAGAGTAGGGAATCTGCCCGTTCTGAATAGGAGAATAGGAGAAATACTTTATATTTGCAAGAAGCGTAACCCAAGTCCTAATATTATTATGAATGCCGAAAGCATATCGATTTGATAGGTATATGCACTGTTATACACAAATGGTCCGGAGTCGAAGTCAGGATCGATACTCGTCCAGCCTACTGAACTCCTCTTCTTCCATCTCTCCAGGGTCGGTTGATTGGTACCACACTCATCTGGAAAGATAAAAGCACTATCTTGGAGTCTACATCTCCTTCATAAGTCATTGTGTAGGCTAAGTACGCATCCACCGATTCTGAACGGGATTCGAATGCAGGGCGCATGCCTAAAAAGAGATCGATTAACGCCCGAAGACTTTATTTTCTCATTCCTTATAAAGAACAACTGGTAGAAATTATATTTTTGTGGCGAAAGTTTTATTTTTCTCTACAATATGCGGTTGTTTTGTAAATTGTGCTGAAGCTTCCGTCTACTATTCTACATGACAACATCAAAAAAGAGCTGACTCTGATCCCTGGATTCGAAAATTCGGATGCGTTTTTGTTTCGCAAAATTTTCGATGGGTTCAGTCAAAAAACAGCTGTAACGGCAGTATTGTTGTGTGCGTGCCAGCCATAGAGGAGAGTCTTATCTGATTGCTAATCGAAAAAAAGAATAGTAAGGCAAACATTGCTGGCAGTAAAAGAAATTCGATCTGAGTAAACATGTATTATGAATAGTACTACAGAGAGTGAAGGGCATAGAGGAATTCATCAAAAAGCTTTTCAATGTTTACCGTCCCACTAGACGTACCATTTGGCTCTCGCAGTTTTTCCAAAAAATCCTGGCTTGTGTGTAATATTCACGTGAATTGTGGGAATGTACAGCTGCAAATACCGCTATACTTCCCGTAACTACCAATGAATGTATCAATTGAAGGGTTGTAATAGGCCCTAAATGTCCATGCACACTCATATCCTGGGGAACTTTTTCCTTTTTTTCAGACAATTCGACGAGGGGACATGACTTGTTGCGTGATAAATGCATACCGTTCTACCATTTAAAGGGAATTGATAGCAGACATTCATCATGAATGGGGCCAGGAATGAAGGGCAGGTTATTCGTACATGTTCTGACGTTTTAAGGGTCTATTGTCCCTATAAAATCCAAGGTTCAGCCACAAAAAGTCACAATGTAGCGTCTGGGTTATGAACTATGCTACTCGGGTCCAATGGGATCTGCTTGAGATCGCAGCCCACGTGGGAACGAAATCCAGACCTCATACTCGTTGAGCCCAACCAGACATCAAGAGCCAGTAAAAGTAAATGTGCACCTGGCCATTTGAGGGGTATAGTAGCCCTTCCTGACTGGTACGTCGGCTGTTCCCCACAAATCCTAAAAGAGGTCAAATTAGCATTCATACATTACTATATTTTGAATGGGAGTTGTATGCTTGGGGACTCTGAAAGGGGATGGGTCAATACCAAAAACAACTCGCCCTTAGTCATATATCGTGAATTAGAGACCTCCCAGTTTAGCATTCCCACGCGCTTCTTACAAATGCTTTGTTTCCGACGGGCGTTGTAGACGTTGAGATCCGTGATGAATCTCGTGATATCACTGTTGCCTAGGCTGTCATTATTCATCTGGGAAACGATGCTTATCTCCTTGAATTATTCACGCCGTCATCGTTCCGTCGTCCGTCGTCGGTCGGTCGTTGTCAGCGGCATCCAGCGATCAGTGCGAGACGATCAGAAACATTTTCTCACCAATTTCAAACGGAATTTACGGCGATCATTTCCGATTGTGTCGTCTTCGGCCCCCATCGCCATCTATATCGTTGCTATGTGACCGTGTTTTTTCTGAAAAGACCAGATTCTTTGTAGAAGTGACAGCTTTTCGATGGTCTTCTTTATCGGTACCGCTAACAACCAACGGCCGCTGCTTCTTTCAAATCAATAAAAACCAATCCGAAACATAAATAGGGCGAATAAGGATCGGGGCAGACATCCCAAGCGCTATGGGAGTTCCGCGGCCGTTTTGCAGCGGTTTTTGAATGAGGTGGTGTTAAGTCCTTCCCGTACGAGTTAAGTTTTACTCTGAGGGACAGTAACTCGGAAGTTGCTTGTTTTTGAAAGCTTTCTTGTTTTGCTTGAATCTCCTCTACAAGATCCTGACCTTCTCTTCAAAGCCCGTTGTGAATATTGAGCCTGCGCCTGCCTGAAAGATTTTCGAACACGTCTCTTATCTAAGGAATGACTTTTATGACCCTCTCGTTTTATGGTCTCCTCTATCGGCTGCAAATTTTTCTGTGAATGTTATGGTAGAGTAATTAACTGTATCGCAATTGAATGACCCTTTAGAAACATCTGGAGAAACCGATGAGTTCATCCCAACACTTCGGATATGTTACTGTCCTGTCACAATTTTTCAGTTTTGGGAGGAACCCCTGCTGCAATCACTTTCCTGAACAACCTCAAATGTTTTCCAGCTTCCTACACTAATAAAATTGTGTATTCATATGCTTATTTGAATAATTTCCCCTCCCAATTACTTATGCGATTGCAATTTTGTTGTGAGTGTGATGGGAGTAGGAGGGATGAGGTGAGGTAGACAACTCCGCTCAAAAAGTCACAGGCAAAACTTGAGGGATACGGCAGAGGGGTTGCCTTGGGTGTGTGTTGGATGTTGGCACTTTTATAACGTAAAGTTTATCAGCCGCTTAGAAGAGGGCCCAATTGAAAACAGCCATATTAGAGGAGTCAGGAGGAATTTTGGTGGTTCCAGGAAGGTGTGTGAGGTTGAGCAACCAGTACTGAATTGGTTCCCTGAAGGTAAATACCCTTCCCTTTATTTGGGTACGGTATTTGGGCACCGTGCCCGGGAAGCACAAGTATGGATTCGAGAAAGTTTTGCCTACGAATCGCCACCCTTGTGAGACTTTCGGATGGCATACTGCTGTGATAAACAGCAGTTAACAAACATCAACTCAAAACAAGGTTTCTTTTCAATTTTTATGGTCCCCAGCGATAGATACCTTATGATTGCTTATGTGGTGATACTTTTGTGATGTTTCTGGTCTGTAAATCCACAAATACATATCTATCTGGCTTCTCATTCATTCAGGTCTTTCCAGACGTTCTTTTTTCCTGGCTAGCATTGAAGAGCTTTTTTCTGTTGTTGTACGTCTACGTCTTTCGCTATTATTCGTCATCACATTGAGTCTTTGCCGTTTGCCGTTATCTGTTCTTATCACAGTCCGCCGGATTTTTCATTGCTATCGTTGACGACGACAGCTGGCTGACCGGTTGGTCGACTGTATAACACTTCAGGCAGACAACGACGACGACGACGACGACTGCGACACTTTACATTCATCGTGGTATCCATGAATGCTCCTCGGACTTCTCCCTGTAGATACGAATTCTTTGTGAGTTTCTTTGTTGCAATTTTTGGGAGCTTGGGGTTAGATCGGGGTGATAATTACAACGAACTCATCGACCCTGCTGAAGTGGTCAGGCTGGTGTCTGAGAGTATGCTCAACTGGAAATNATTATTCGTCATCACATTGAGTCTTTGCCGTTTGCCGTTATCTGTTCTTATCACAGTCCGCCGGATTTTTCATTGCTATCGTTGACGACGACAGCTGGCTGACCGGTTGGTCGACTGTATAACACTTCAGGCAGACAACGACGACGACGACGACGACGACGACTGCGACACTTTACATTCATCGTGGTATCCATGAATGCTCCTCGGACTTCTCTCAGTAGATACGAATTCTTTGTGAGTTTCTTTGTAGCAATTTTTTGGGAGCTTGGGGTTAGATCGGGGTGATTAATTACAACGAACTCATCGACCCTGCTGAAGTGGTCAGGCTGGTGTCTGAGAGTATGCTCAACTGGAAATTTTTGTTCTCAGACTTCTATTTGCATAATTTGATGTTTCTATAGGAGGAAGTCATGCGGAACCATGACGATTTTAGAAATTGTCAAACCTTTTACCACCAGCCATTCTGAAAAGGCCTGTTTCGAGAATTCATGGGGCATATCATTCTATTCATCATAGTTCCTATTGTGTAAAACTAGAAAGAGCTCCACGAATAGCAAAAGAAATCGCTCGAAAGTTCAGACCTCCACTTTTCTGGGGCTATTGATAAGAACTAATCTGAGGTGACTGATGTCGCTGGAAGCAATTTTGACGACCTTCCTGTTTTGTCTGATGTTTTCTTCCTCCCACGAAGAAGTTTTCCAAGATCACCCAAGCTTTCCCGATTAGAGTCAACCTCTGAAAGATGTGCCTTACTCAATGTTTTCTGTCATGAGTGGTTTTGAAAAGTTGCCCTTGGATTCGGTCGTTTTGTCGCATCATTACTCGCTGGTCTTTTTCAGATGGGCTTTTTCAATTACTTTCACAATTCCAGGTTGTAGTTGGGAGCATGGCGCATCCTAAAGGAGGCTGCCCCAGGGGATTACAACATTCCATTCTGTGCTTTCTGAACTTAAGTATGGACTATACAAAGTTTTGGGTAGTGAGGAAGGTGGAGTATCACTAAAAATCTCCCTTACAGTATCGTCGGGCTTGACCTTGAATTGTTCTCAGCGCATTGCTGCGAGTTACACATCGTTAAGTTCACTGAAAAACTGTACTCTAAGCCGATAAGGCGCCAGTTCCCTCATGCGGTAACTGCATTCCAACGCTAATGGCTCACCTTCTGCGTCCTTGCCATCTGGCTCCGAAATTACATCGTCACTCAAAAACTCCTGAAAGGGACGTAGTAAAATTCAGTCGCTTCACACAATCTGTTCACTCTTCAGCCGCCAGCTAGAATGGCCTCATTTGCCGGCATCAGCCTTGATTTGAGGGTACTGTAGCCAAGGTCTTCCGTTAACCGAGAAGGTCTGACGTATGCTCCTGCACAAAAAGCCTTATTAAGTTCCCATTGTATTCTGTAGAAAAAAACCAGAATTTATTTTTCGAGAAGAAAACTTCTGGTAACTTGTTACTTTCGATGGGGTTGAGGGTGTGACCAAACCTCACTTTGATTAGAACTCGTTTGAATCTCAAGTAGTGTGAACTAACGGAAGCTGTACATTCTGTTCATTGAAATTACTAATGAAAACAGAGGTGAAGAGAACTCACAAATAACTAGAACCACCATCGGGGCCAAATGGACCAGTTCTCCCTACAGAAACTCTATGAAAGACGTTCTTTTCTTGAGGCTTATTCTTTGACTTACTTGAATATTCCATCAGTAACATGGGAAATCCAAATTTCATTTCAATTTTTACATTCTACATCTTTCATATCATTCCCGTAGAGCGAAGAATTCCCACAGTTTTCCCATCAAATGGCATGAATTATCAATGGGCGGGATCTTTGAATTGGGAGAACGGGTCAGCACATGCCATCACCGTCGGATCAGGGCCCCTTCAAAGCTTCGGTAGGACTAATTTAGGACCACTCCATGGTTATGGTAGGATTGAGCAACTATATAGTTTGGAAGGCACTGATGGCGATGGATGGTGAAATGAATGCTTCACCTTGTGTCTTGATTTTGTGAAGGTTTTCTGGAAGCGATAGCTGCCTAAGTGCGATTCTAAAGAGACTTGTCATTGATTTATAGAGACTTTTATTCATATGAATTATGATGATGGTCTCTAAGGCTTAATTGTTTCCCCAAGTCCCTGTCACCCAACCAACATATCTCTGCTTCCTGTCACATCCGAGTCTTCTTGTCATGAGCTACATATAGACGATGTGGGATTCTCAGTCCAGTAGTATTAGTCGACAACCTATTCCAATACGCCGATGGTTATCAAACCTCGAGGCGGTCAGCATTGAATAACTGGGTAGCTAATTTATGCGTTCGTTTTTCATGCGAAATTGTAGAGAATTCTGTTTCAAACTCAAAGAGGTCTTTTAGTGTTTGTGGTTTTATTTTTATTTTTTTTATTTTTATTTTCTAAACCTTCAATCTAAGCTTGCAGCTTGTCCCAGACGTAAGAAATACTTAGCTGATCTTGTGCTATTCCTATGTCATCTCCCACCTCGAGTATAGTCTGGGATTTCGGTCATAAAATTCAGGTTTTATAGAAGTCATTAAGTGATTGCGAGTACATTTGCCGAAATTCTCACGATCTTTTTCTCATAAATGCGATCCCATTCATCGGTACATTCCGCAAACTCGCGGAATTTTCCCATATGACCCCTCGTCCGTCAGTGTCTGCTTAGAGCTGTGGTCAGCCGAAATGTGTCGCAGTCGATTTACTTCGGAACCGGCTAACTGAAGTGTTCGAAGGCGTGAAAACCCCTTAATACCCTTCTTGACGTCCCTTAGTCCAATCTTACCGAAGCGGATGATCGATTCGTCTNGATTTCGGTCATAAAATTCAGGTTTTATAGAAGTCATTAAGTGATTGCGAGTACATTTGCCGAAATTCTCACGATCTTTTTTCATAAATGCGATCACATTCATCAGTACATTCCGCAAACTCACGGAATTTTCCCATATGACCCATCGTCCATCAGTGTCTGCTTAGGGCTGTGGTCAGCCGAAATGCGTCGCAGTCGATTTACTTCAGAACCGGCTAATTGAAGCGTTTGAAGGCGTGAAAACCCCTTAATACCCTTCTTGACGTCCCTTAGTCCAATCTTACCGAAGCGGATGATCGATTCGTCTTCAGTTGGTGGTCGGGCTCAACAGCGACTGACGTTGACCGCAAACAATAGCGACGGGACACTCTCGTCTCCGTTCGGTCATCCCCCCTTCCATCCCCGCACTCGTACCCTGTACCGCATTCCTTTCTCTTCTACACAACTATTCAAGCAACGATTGGATTAGGCTCGCTACCATAGCCATTAATTGTTTCATTTTTTTCCTTTTCGAGAGCTTTCGGCTAGGTATCGCCGACGTGCGCATTTTACTGTCTCTTTGTTAAGCGTCCGACCAATAAAATAGCGCAACAACCTGTTTTCGTGCTAGGACCCATTTTCTTCTTCATCAGCATTCATTATCGTTAATCTGCTCGTTTTCAGAACGTGTTTATCATCTGTAATGAGGTGCAATTCATCTTGAGGCTTGTACAGGAGCTTATTCAAGTCGCCTTTCTACCGTAACGAAACTGGAAGTTAGCAACACTTTGTGGGCCAATACAAGGGCCAATGGGAAAGACTATTTTCCCGAAGGGCAAAAAAAAGACGCGAGATTACCGTTCTAGAGTGTGCTAGCGGATGAGTGGGGGCTAGTTCTTGTGGTCATCCTTTGGGTGACCTAGAAAGGCTTTGTCTGACCTTTTTTCGATGTTAAAAAACGTTTCCGTGCGAAATGTTTTTTGATTTCTCGATTATCCCCGAACAATTCTTTGTTCCTACAATATTTGGCCAGGCACAGAACAGCTTCTCGACCGATTCAGCTCCTTTCAAATCGTTTTCTCAAAGAGTTCAAAGTTTTTTTTTCGTTGGGCTCGTCGATTATGTGTGTACTTGGTCTTGAATACCATTATAGGGGTACGCCATGCCTTCGACTTTAAATACCAATCGAGGAAACGTCTAAATTTGATCAATGCAGAGGCTCATAAGGCCAGGCGATTTAATTCTTTCAAACTTTATGTCCCGGAAGGAACCTAATGCCGAACAGCCTCTTCAAAGTGTTTATTCGTCTCGGACTGGATTTGATCCTGCGGAAGTGTATTGCACTGCAAGTGCAATGCAGGATACTTGCTCTATGTCCCCCGCTCCCATAATTTCCTCAGACTGATTTCGAAACGATCACATTCAAGGCGAAAAAGCCCTGTGATTCACAAGCGCAGGAGTGCCTCTCAGGGATCCAGGCTCTCTGTACATAACCAAGCTTTCCTAGCTTAGATTACCTTTGTGTTATCTGGCCTGTGTAGAGGAATGTATTGCTGGCCTTGATAAGCGCATATACAAGATTCACGAGGGGTCATTCCTCCTTCCAGATGGATGTACTGGCATTCTCGCTTGCGCTCCTTGAGTCGTTGAATAGGTCAGATACCCTTGAAATAGTCGTGCGCTTGTAAGTTACGACGAAATGCGTGGCGTACGTTGTAAGGACTGATTAATACTGATCTGCTTGCACCCATTCATTTAGTGTCAGTCGCAAAAGAACGAGGTGTGAGGATTTTGGTCGATTTGCACAAACTTAAAATATTGGCAGATCGACTGTTTCCGACTGCTTTTTTTCTGAGAAGCTGAGTGCAGCTAATCATAAGAGCTCCCAAGAAAACTTATGAATATCGGCTTTTGAGGATTTTTTTTCGAAGGACTTTGATGAACTCTCACATCCCTGAAGCTTTTCTAGTTCAGTAAATTCAAAAAATATGTCGTACCAAGTTTTTATTCACAAATATTCGCTTCAGTAACAGCGCCGACCCATTTATTCTACAAAAAGCATACGATGATCTCTATAACCAGATACGTAGCATCGCAAGAATTCCCGTCGTTTAGCCGTATCCCATTATCTGTCGAGTAGCTGTAATAGCAGTAGTTTCGTCTCTCCCTCTTCAATGATTACATTTAGCGCTAGCGGTAGAATAGTAATACGCTGAAATTGTTTACTAAAGCCCATACCTTCATAGTAGGACATCGCCCCCACTTTAGTTCAGCAGAATCTAGACAAAAGCTTTTTTCATGTAACGTTTTGAAGTTCCGTGGCCTAATTAACAGTGAAGGCTTGACGGGGCATCAGAACGATTCTTAAGGCAGTCGTCAAGTATAGCGCTTTCTCCCATGATGACACTTTCCTTAAACCCATCCTTAAATTCAATGCTGTGTGACCAAGGACACGAATAGGACTCTACAATAATGATCACTTTACTCAAGTAACTTTACTCTCTTGTACGCCTAGCTGAGGAACCACCTGGCTATTTCACTTGAGTTCATGCCTACCAAGCTTGGTTGAGGTTCTCCTTGTTCCCAGGAATTTCCATTGATGCATCTTTGTTCTCGTCTTTGTTTTCGGTAGAAAACGCTGATTATACTGTCTTTCATTCCCCTCATCCCTTTGAATCAGCCGGGTATGCATTCAAGCAGGTAGATAGATCTGAGATGGAAAGCAAAGGTATGGCGCAGCCTAAAAAAATATGCAGAAGCTTTGAGCAGCGTGTTCGCTGTTCAGACAGTTGGACAGTCAACTAAGCGCATTATCGCAAGAGAAAGTGTAGCATTACTGTTAACTAGGCTCAGGTGATCAAAAGACGCAGAAAGTGGCGACGACTCTGTTTCTCTGTGCTCTACCTTCCCGACAGCCAAACAAGAAGATAGTGTTAGTTGTCCGTAGCTTCAGTTCGAAGAACTGTATAGCTATCATGAAATATTCGTTTATTTGAATACATTTTTCCATTATAAAGGCGGTAGCCTAACATTTGTGACATTTACGCTTTAAAAAGTAATAATTAATGTGCTAGTCGTCTGTTTGCGCGCAATAGTTGCGCTCATATCACGGAATCCGCCCCCTTAGCGTAAACCCCGCCCTCGTGACATCCGCGATTAGCATGTCGAAATGCTTTGGCTATTATTTTGTACCACTGATGATCTTTTTTGCGGCATCCAACTAGGTGAAGGTTTAAGGACGCTTACATGAATTTATTACAGGACATGACGTCGGTTGACTATGAGACGGACACTTTGACATGCGCAAGGAACAATCGTGTGGCCAGTCAACGTTTCTACAATCAAGTGATGACTACAGTGAGTGTTTGTGGAGATGGTAGCTACTAGGGAGCTGCAAAATTTCGTATTATCGCATCTTATTGATCTGACTATTTTTATACATATGGATATTATTTATTTTTATTTATTTATTTGGCGCGTAGCTTACAAGAGTGCACCATCAAAATAATAAGTAAATTGGCATAAAACCAAGCTTATAAGAAAACCCTTCGATCCTGTATGATGCCAGAATAGATATGATAACGGCAAGACGATATTTATTTATGATATTTATTTGTTTGTTTATATATTTACGCACATAACCACATGAGCAGTAACTCCAATTGAAAAAAAATCAAATAGAATAACGAAATAAAATGAAAACGGTTACAGATGCTGATAAGTATAAGAGTTCCAAAAATTCCAAAAGGTAAAAGTCCCAAACTGAGTCCCGAAAGAGTGCTGTAAACGAATATACCCATCAGTTAGTCATCATGCCTCCCATCTAATGAATAGGCCCCAAGACATATTGGAACCTCGAAATTATTATTTTATTCTATTGCTGCATGGTTATTCCTTTCTAATATCGTCAGTAATCAATCAGTACGTTTCACATGTCGAACTGTAGGGTTCATGGTTTCGAGTTACAGATAATATGGGAGCCATCCGAGTGTTTACAGTTCCCAGTTTTTTATTTATTTATTATTTTTTTTAATTCGCGTTTAAAATTCCTGCAACCTTCGGTATTACTTAGAAGGATTTTTTGTGGAATTCCTTCCCACATCTTCGACTATTACCAGTATGTAGGTATATGTGGCCATGCTAATCGCGTCAGAGAATGTCAGACATAACAATATCATTACAATTTCGGTAGGGACACACAGCCATCCTCACCTCCCTTTGTACAGCCCTTCTGACGGTTGAAGTGATCACATACATTTTCATCTTAAGAGCGAAAGTGATTCCCCAAAAAAAAACCTGTATGGGTCCAAATTTGATTCGCTTTTTAGTGGTGCTAGGGGAGGGAGTATATTAATTATTGTAGCATTAAAACTGATTTATTTATTTGATCTTGACCGAAGGTTGCCCCACCTTACTCAGCAAGGGCAGCATTAAAGAATGAAAAGCCTATCTTGAAGAAGTACAAACTATTCACTAAAAAGCTGACCTCTGGACCGAACGTTGTTCCTTTGTTTACTTTACAAAGACTAAATAAGAAAAAACACTAATTATGATAATAGTAAGCAGTTTTTGAAATAATTAAAGGTCCATATGCTCTCAGTTGCCCCTTGATGGACATCTTTCGCATGAGTTACAATCACGCATTTGATGAGGCTCAGCGATATTTGCGTATCATAGCGAATCTCTAGAGCGCAGATCAGATCGTTCATAGATCATCGGATCGGATCAACTCCATACCTACTACACTACGTAAACGAATCATAGAATATATCAAGTGAATATTATAATCCGTAAAAAAATTAGCTGCATGACATTTGAATAACACTTTCTCATCAGTATATCTACACCTGCTATTGCGGTAGGAAGACAGAGCGCTTTTTTGCTAAAGATTAATCCCATTTGTTTCGAGATGCTCTATCAGATCCTTAGTTTGAGATATTAATAGCACAGTTCACGATAAAAGATTCTGAGTTTTCCCCACAGGATTAGTCTGAGCCCCCCGCGTATAGCATATCTGGTACCATTAGGTCGGAAAACGCTCTAGTTAAGGAGTTATAAAGGCTCAAAAATTGGCCCGTGTGTATCCTCGGACGAGTTTCATCGTCATTACAGAGGCTGCACCGATCACAAGGGAACCCATGTAGGAAGTTTAAACAACTTGTCATGACCATAGCGACAGTGAAAGACAGTTCTGTACAATTCTGGCTTGATGTAGTCAGCTCTTTGCGCAATTGCAATAACTGAAATCTCGTCCGATTACCCCCTTCCATGTTATTTCGGTCATGGCAATCTCGTCCAACCTCTTTTTTCCACTCTTTTGAGGAGCCATATTTCTCTCGGAATTGGCGAGTTCTCTCGCTTTCTTTACTACCGATGAACTATTCCTAATCTATACTTCCGCTCCCGCTCTTTTCGAATAAAAACGGATACCTCAAAATTATCGTGAACCGTGCCTTTAAGTCCGAGCTGCCCAAAATCAAAATTGTATTTATATGTGATGGCGATGGCAAACGCTGTTTCTTCCCTTCTTCCTTGACATCGTCTTCCTGCACAGAAATTCGGTCGGTGTACGTCTCAGGTTTTCATTCCCTTATGGAACAGTTTTGGGTGCTTCTTACCATGCACCGTGGTCTTTCAGGATCCTTTCGAACGTATAAATTTCCTACTGCAAGCACACGTAATTTAGCAGATCCGTGGCGCAAGGCCACAGGCTCAAGTATACACCATTCCTCTTTGCTGTCTTGTAGTATAAATGAGGGTCAAGGAGCGAAATCAGAAGAATTCACAAAATGATAGAGTCAATTGGTTCACTGCGTTTTAGCAGAATTTAGTGCTTGTTTAAGCTTGAATTGAAGAAGGCGAATGTTGATCCGTTCGAATCATCCTGCTTCAGATACTTTCACTTAGGTCCGGCATCTCCCCACCCCCTTATCGATTGGCGGGAGGCGGGCCCGAGTACGGTAATTGCAGTTTGGAGCCGCGAGACAAGTAAAAAGGGTTTGCCGCATGCTGCAAAGACAACGTCCGCAACCGGGGAGAAGTTCCGTAACCCCTTTTGCTCAACTATGTTCCTAGTAACACGCCGTACGGATCGTCCATGCTGCTATTCACCTACACAAGACGGATTTCAATGTCCCTTAAATGTGTTGTAACCCAGAGACGCACAAAAGCGCCTCCAAACATCCGTCACATATACGACACAACCAAAAGGCACCCTTCTATTGGAGGAGTTGCTGTAGCACACATTTGCGGGAAAGAAAAAGTTAAAATCAACTTGTTTCGCTTGCCCTCTGACCATGAGAGAAGTGAGTGTCGACTGAAGGTTGGGCTGCTTCGGGTAGGGACGGGAAGACGACGTACTAATAAATTCCGAAGCAACTGGTTATCAATAGCTATGGATCGAAAGAACGGTAAAGCAATCACCCTACCGTCTTCGATGGGATAGCTGCGATGTCAAAATCGCACCATTCAAACGCTTCCCATGGCTGCAATCCTTCCCATGCTCTAATATAACATGACGGATGTGTTTGAAAGACTAGTTCTCACCCTAAAAAACTCCTAAGCGCTACTTGGATGAGGAGGGTATAGAGGGAGGGGCTAGATTATGGAGACTGTCGACCGTCTCTCACCATCCTTTCTTCCACGTTCGTTTTCGTGCCCATTAAATATGGCTCATAGATCTGTCGTTTCGCATCATTTGGCGTTGAGTTATCTGATTGTGAGTCAGAAAATCGTCTAGCCTTTTTCAAATCGGGTTTCATCGTTTGAATAATACCGTTCAACCTCCTTCCTGGGAAGACGGGCAGTAGGATCGGTTTTGTGTAATCGATTCGCCGCACGCGGCTGCCGCGGACCTTTCGCTTCGCCGTTGTTACAACTCTAGCGTTTTTCATACAGCTCAGTCGATATGCGGTCATTATTTTAGGCGTGATTCTAGTGTTAGTTCTTAAGTTCCCGTACTTCTTACCTGTTGCTGCATTATGCCCCATTCCTTCGCGCGCACGACCCTCTCGCCGCGCCGCGACATTTTCGATCCTCTTGCACTACACCCTTCCTCCTTTCTTTTTTCTTCGGCTGTATAACACCGCTTTCGTATGGTATCCTTCCGTCCTTTGGAAAGTGCGATAAAAAAGTAGTGTTCAATGTGTCTGTTTATGATGTAATGTGCCGAACCAGCAGCAATTTAATCTGAACGAAGGTGAAACCTTGCCAAACCGGGATCGTATCCCCGAAAAAAACTTCCAAAGTGCGCACCGCTCTCGTTTATTCCACCAGTCGCTGGGGCTGGAAAAAATTGGAGTGCCTCCTTCAACTAAGTATCGTTGTTCGTTGCCATTTTTCTTTACAACCTAAAACAACTTTCTCTTCTCGCCCTATTAATTACTTCAAACTCGAGCCTTTTTGGAACTACTCTGGCTTCTGGAAGAGGCTTCTTCGGGAATTCCTCCAACACAAAAGCCGGTCTCTACCCCAGATGGAGATTCCCACTATTGCTCGATAAGGGATGTCAACTAATGTTTACTATGATAAGTAAACAATGGGACTCTAATGAATGCAGTGGGAACATGCGATGTACCGCATAGCATAGCTTTGGCAATTGAAGCTTCTGCTAATCGATTCCTATAGCGACCTCGTGAAGGCGGCTCGGGCATCCTCCACAGTTTTCTTTGAACCAGATGGTTTTCCGCTGACTGTCCGCTTCCGCACTGCCCCCACTGCTGACAATGTTTCTATTCTGTTCTGAATGGCTTGACGTTAAGGGTTTTCTCCCCATAAAGGAACTTGGACTTCCACTGCCGGGTAATCGATGATTTGGTTTCTGCTATCCCCACGGCACATCGAATTTTTTCCTATGGGAAGCCATACTTATGATGCAAATCACGCAGTCGTTGCAGAAAACGTGGTGAATGAGACAAAGTGTACAGAATGTACAGAAAATTGATGACATCTGTAATAAAACACAAAAGTCACCCGAACAAATAAAAGTTATGTTTACCAAGGATATCTGGGTAAACATTTTTGGATACTCTTTATCACAAAATTTCATTTCACTTCACTAAACAATGAGAAGGTCCCCTTAGACTCAGTCAATCGTGGTAGGACCACCAGACGCAAGCTGCAATTCAAACTTGGCGCGCGAAGATGGGAGGCGGAGCAGGCAAATGGGGAGGAACCGCGCAAAAGTATTTCATATGACCGAAGAAACAGGAAGCTGGTGGAGTTATTTTTCGAAAAGAATTTCAAGAGGCTGCTATGACGGAGTCTGGGAAGGAATTCCAAGAAGGCTGTGGGGTGGGAATTTGGAAAGGAATTTCAAGGTGAAACAGGGGTCCCTGTACTTTTACGATGGCGCAAAATGTGGTCGTAAAATATGAAACACTCGCGGTTATTTAAGAAGCTGGCGCAAAGTCCAGATTTCTAAATGTTGCTATTCATAGTGGAATAACATGCACTAGTCGCAAAATAGTGGCGGGTAACGCTCCTTATTGCACGACACATGCTATAATTATTCCCCGACTAGTTTACGGTAGGAATTTGAGTGCGTACAGGATTTTTGTTCTTCTGTTGCACAACAACCGTATATCTGTGGATTGAGATTTGACATAAAAACGGGATTTGGGAAGATATAGGTTAAATCGAGAGTTTTTCAAAGTCATTTCGTCCAATCGAAACTTCTCAGAACGATTTCCCTCCAAATTGTTATGGGAACGTGTCCTTCCGAAAGGATGTCTACAGCCAGTTTCCAAGAAAGTTACATTAGGTGAAGCTACCTTCCCACGTTACGCATTTGGGAAACTTTTGCATAACTACGGTGATATCCTTCTCGCCGAAATAAATAAGTTCTTCATGTGAAATTTTCCATATCCGCAAAAACTACTTTTGGATACTGTGCGCTGAACTGTTCCTTTGGGCAAGAATCAAGAATTCCGCAGGTGACTTCCCATGTTGGAGAACTTTCCGGTGTTTTGGGTCCGGCTTAACTGCGATTTGGAGGTTTGGTAATGACCCAACTCAGATGTTTGTCGACGGGGCACCTACCCTCCACCCCCAGTCTGGTGCCGTTTACGAAATCGATCAATAAAGACAGGCTTACACGGCCACAAACGGGCATTTCCCCTCGCACCTTCACCTGGTACTGTCGGTACTGTTCTTCTTGAGACCTTCTAACACTTTGTGCTTTACATCCTTCAGTCTCAGTCGTCAAGTATAAATCGCTTCTCGTCAAAGTATTTTTGCCCTGTTTGGGCAATTTCCTTCTTCGTCGATGATATTAGCGAAATCCTTGTTCGCTGAGTCTGTTCACGGGGGCTATTGAGAATTGCCCTTCAGTATTAGATGGGATCTAATTGACCAGATACGTCCAGTTTCTTCAATCTCCTGCTCATTTTTATTCGATGACACCTGTTTTCCGTGACATTTTTTCGCGACGGGACCTGCTCACGACCGGTCATAATTTTCTCGTCAAACCTCAATTCTTTATTGTATGTACATTATGAGAATGAAGATTCATCGTTGTTGAGTGTCGTCGTCGTCGTCGTTGTACGTTCGTTAATTGCCACGGTATGCGTTACGAAGGCGGTGCCGAGGTGACCTTAGCCGTCCGTGGCCAGGCATCCAACCAACAAAGGCCCCCCCACTACAGCCACCACCCGCCTCCCGCTACGTACCGCACACCATCTGTCCAATCGTTTCGTTATAATTTTTTTGAAAAACCTCCAAACAATTCCAGTGCCCATCGGTTCGTCATTGCCGTTGTTCAGAACAAGAAGCCAAGGCAATCATGAAGGTTAGTCCTTTTCCTGAATTTCGAACATGATGTGTTAGTACTTGTGCATTTCTCGAATTATTCCGGGTCAATGTCAATAATTCGTTGGGGTTTTGGGTGGAATTGTCATCGGCCCATGTGGGTGACTCATACCGAAATTCCTGTTCCATTACGTCATCGCATTTGTCCTGCCTCGCTGGCTGTAGCTGTTTTGGGCCACACAATGCCTCTTGTAGCTTTAACGGATATATTGAACCTGTTGCTTGTCGTACAGACTCTCAATACCGTGCACCCGCCTTTGCATTTTTCATTCGTACCTTTGGTTGCGAAAATATTCAACCGTAAATATTCGTTTTCCTTTTGACCACCCCTTTGAAACGATGCTTATACAATTTTTTTTTATCGTTTTTTTCTATCTTTTACACTTAGTGTGCATTATTTTCTATTACCTTATATGCCATGGAAATGGTTTTCTACGAATTATAGCTGAAAAAGGTTTGCGAGTTGGTCCTTACACCTCTTATCAATTTGCTATTGAAAGACGAGGGTGTTTTCAATTCCAAATGTCTTACTGCGTTTAGGGTTTCTTAAAAGCGAGTCTTCCTTGACCTCCTACTTCCTTTCTCCTAAAAACACGTTCTAAAAATAAACCATGAATAGACAACCCCTCCCGACCCACCAAAATGGCTTTGTGTACGACTTATCGATCCATTTCAAGGTGCGACTAGTGTTTTCCTTTTTCATTTCAACGTACGACTCGTCAATGATTTTTTCTAAGTTTTACAAAAACTTTCGGTATTTTCGACAATATTTGTTTATTTGAAATTACCTCGAGGCATTACAATACAAAACTAACCAACATGCCGTTTACAATAAGAAAGAGACCGAGAGTTTTTTCAGGTAACCTTCCAGAATGATTCATTGTTCATTTTGAGTGGTAACCAATTTGTTTGAGGCTTCCTTCAGCTAGCTACATATACTTCGAATAACAATCATGCACTTGAACCGGTTCTGATTCTGAGGCAGATTTCAATACCATCTTTCAAAATTTATTTTTATTCCCGTTTATATAATGGAAACGCATGAGTTGTAAAGCTATGAGTAAGTGCTCTCNTTTCGACAATATTTGTTTATTTGAAATTACCTCGAGGCATTACAATACAAAACTAACCAACATGCCGTTTACAATAAGAAAGAGACCGGGAGTTTTTTTCAGGTAACCTTCTAGAATTCATTGTTCATTTTGAGTGGTAACCAATTTGTTTGAGGCTTCCTTCATCTAGCTACATATACTTCGAATAACAATCATGCACTTGTACCGGTTCTGATTCTGAGGCAGATTTCAATACCACCTTTCAAAATTTATTTTTATTCCCGTTTATATAATGGAAACGCATGAGTTGTAAAGCTATGAGTAAGTGCTCTCACTCTGCCCACCTAAACCTGCTCAATCGATTGTTCTCCAATATATATGCATTATTAACGACTGTCACTATTAGTTTCCAGTGGACAGCTGCTTCGACGGGATTCCACGAAGAAAATCAAAACTTTCCGATCATTTTAGATGGTGGTGAATTGGGAATGCTGCGAAGATGTAGAAACTCTCCTTGATTTTATTACTTGTTTTCTTCCTCAACTAAACAGGTCCTCATTGTTCCTCATGTGAAACGAGTTTGGGAGTGTTGTATAAACTCCATCTAGCGGTTGGTAATATGCGACATCATTGCGCGAGGTTACTTTGTGTATAACCTTCTTCCTCCGTCTTATTTGTGGTATACGGCTATTATCACCTGTACTCCCATTGATCGTTGATTTCCTACGGCTAATATAATAACAATTATTATTTTCCTTCTGTTATTCTATTAATAACCGCGCTACCGCTTAAGCTTGTGATTGGCTTTTCCCCACGCATAGTTTCAAATTTTGCCCATTGTGGTCTTATCAGTTGTAAGCACAAAGTCGGTTGTTCTCTATAATCCCTCCATGGATAGGAGACTTTACAGTATTCAAACTTTAACTTTACTTTACGACTTTACAGTAATAGGTTTTGATGGGTATTCAGTCGATAGTTGTCCTCCTAGTGCAGTGAGGAAACTAGAGAGGTAAAAATCCGTCACGTACGCAAATTCTGAAACAAGTAACTTACAAATTCTAGTGCATCAAGTTTTAGTGCCGGCTCGGGTTGAAAATGATTAAAACTTAGCTATCACTTGCATTATTTTTTATACTAATGAGTGTTCTGGTGTAGGAACGACAGGGGACGAATGTTTTGACAACCGCAGTGAAAAGCTATCTGCTCATTTTTCTTTCTAATGTTCTAATGCCGATATTCCCAATATGTTATTATCTCTTATTAGCGTTTGGGAGTACGGATTTTTTTTTCTTTTTTTGAATGTTCTCTTTTTTTCGAAGCATATCTCTTTTTTCTTCTCTGCATAGCAATATGTTTAAAATACATCGATATTCAGAAGGTACGGTAGACTTTTTATTCTAATGTGTGCTCCTTCAGTATATTGGCGATACAGTTGCTGTGAGCGGAAAGCCTTATAATGGCCTAAATGTATGCAGAACAGTTTTACGTATCAACAAAGCTCTACAAATGACTCGAAACTGTTTTGACTCGTACAAGTGTTTTTTTTTTTGAATGATTGTAGCTTTATCGCCACATTTTTTTCTTTGACCGTTCTTTGAATTGGCCCTTATTGTAAGTATTGATTGATTGATTTTGTGCTAATTATTTGATGTTGACTAATTCTGCCATCGCCATACAATCAAGAAGCCTTAATCATTCGTGGTGGAATGGCACGGCCTTTATGAAAAAAACAAAAAAAATATTGTGGTTTGGTTGCGTTACCACGAATGAATTCTGTATTGTTCGCAATGTTTTCGGCAACTTTTTTTTTGTGGACGTCTGGCTACAATTTTTGACTAGATTGGAAGATAGTGTCATTCATGCGTGAAATCGAACCGGAACTGGCAGATTCCTTCGAGACCCCAATGGGGGCTGCTGTTTCACTATTATTTCGTCTTTTAGACGAACTCGGACGGTCAGCTGCCCTTTTCTATTTGATTTTAGCATGAACTTCGCGCTATAGGAGCTCCGCCATTGTACTCAGAGCAATCACAATGCCTCAAATAATTTTTACTTTATTTGTTTAATTCACATTCTACGTAAATTTTCCCTTAATTAGAGACCATCAATGAAAGTTATAGTCGTAGGAAGTCCGCTGACAGCTGTTTCTGCTATGTAGGATTACAAGTGTTCAAGTTATAGTCGTTCCAATATTTTCTGTTCTTTTTTCTGGAAATTCTGGAGTTCTGGAAATTTTTGCTTCTCTCTAATAGATAATCTTCTTTACCCAAAGCGAATAACAACAACTGATATTTAGACTTACAACAAAAATATCGGACGATTTATGCCTATGTTACCACTTGAAAACTCAAGTTTGAAGATTTCTCAGAAGTTTCTATTGTGAAGTATTACTTTCATATCCTCTGCTCTGTATTTATACCTGACAGCAATACGGATGGTCGACTTGTATAATTCCAGCCGTCGCGGACATTCTTCCCGCAAGAAATACCAGTGATGTTACACCGTAGTCCTTCTGGAGCCAAGCGAAAGATACGTCAGCGTCGAGAGGAACAGTAAGCACACTTATCTGTTCTTTCTTGTTTTGTTATGGAGGTTTTTTTTGTTGTTTTAAAAAATCATTACCACAATTTTCAAGAGGCTCGAGGCCGTCTCCATTTCTTGCTTCTGCCTCCGCTTCTACCAGCCCTACGCCATCGACAGCATCAACAACAACTCCAAATGAGAGCAATTATCGGTCCTTGATAGATTCTGGTGCCTATCAATCAATTCTTCCGGATTTTGACTCGTCGTTCGTACCAGTTCCGCAGCCGAGGTGAGTCAATTGCTTTTCTTACATAAATGGCTTATTGGCTTCCTTCTATGTTGTTCTTTGTTTGCGCTGCTTCATGGGCACGTAATTTCTCGTTCCCAACTGGATCGTATTATGTACGTGTGAATGCTGCTGGAATTCCACTACATATGCGAAACACACCGTTTATGACGGTTGTTTCAAGAAAGGAATTTCTGGAATTCGCGCGGGCCTTCGCGTGTACGCTGACTCCCGCCACTGCGCAGCACAGTGGAGTGGGGTTCGCACGCGCCATCGCACATTCGTCAAACATTCCCAGCTGTGCATATGCCCATTTATGAATTCTTAAGTTTCGAATTTCAAATTCCCAAAGCATTGAGTACCGTAGTATGGTTTTTCATTCACGACTCTCGAGAAAAGTAAAAAACAGTTTGAATAATCTGACAATTAAGTAAGCTACCGCTCAGCAATTTCTTATACTACTCCCATTATCGCGAGGGTGTTAGTTAATGAGTAAAGTGTTCGGCTTCGAAAAGGATCCGAGCCAGCGATGGTATTCTGCAGGTATCTTGCGTGTCCGTTGTACTTCCAAGACCCCATGCACCCATCTAGGAGCTCCTTGATGATGTATTTACTTACCTTATCAGCATTCGCGCATACCACACATTTTCATCATATTTGGAATTTGGCTGACTAATTTCGTATGGGTAGGGTTTGATTGCAGGACTTACATACTCGGAACAGCAAAAAAATTTCAATACAACCCCATAACCCCACCATCATCTTATCGACTTCAATTATATTTTACCAATTCTTGACGCTTTACAACTTTTCGCCATTAGCAGCACTACTAATGTTGCAATAGTGGGATTACGGTAAAATTTGGAGGTCTATAGTATTTTATCGTATTATAATTGTCGAAATAACAATATCATAAAATAAAGGTATCATATCAGAAGGAAAGCAGAAGATTCGCTCGTGATCAGTATTTTGACAATCCTACTTCTCCACATTTTCACCTAAACTGGTACCACCACATCGTTCAAATGTTTTTTTCTTATTTTTCTCGTTTCTTTTGAGTACTTTGAAAGTTGAGGCAGACGTTTTGTCGCACTGGGGATCCCCTACTGGTTGTAAAGGTGCCAGGTTTAGATCCATCCATTTGTGGACTAGTCGTAATAGGCGCTATATCCCATTAATTCACGTCATGACCTCATACCTCTTACGACATCACCATCTCCTCTACATTTCAATAGATCTCGTCTACGATAACCCAATTCACGTCCCGATTATTACTGTTGAAATACCAGGTACTCTTCAGAGGTTTCGGAGACCTTTCGAAAGTGGTAATTCTTCTTTTAAAATTGTTAGTGATCCGCGGAATTTTCCAACTGTTCATGTAGGCCATTCTGGTTTTTATAATTTTTTTTTCACAGTTGTGCAAAACTTTATCAGTTGGTTCTTGAGCATTTCCCATGGTCGTTGTCCTTCATTAATCTTCTATATGCTCTGTGATTGGACATTCCTGAGTGTTATTGAATTAGAAACTTTTCTACAGCTTGTAATTTTTCTACAACCTTTATTGCCGTCCCTATTCCTGTGGTTCGGGAAGTTGGTTACGAGGTTCCTGTCGTAATAGAGTACAGCGAGACTAATCCCGATTATTGCGCTACTTTCTCCATCGCTAGCTTCGAGAAAAACATTCCGTACCATATGAGATTATTACAATGTACGGCTCCTGTCAAGGTCCACTCTTACTTTCGCGTATCGCTCTCTCAGGCGCGCTCACCCAATCTGTGCCCATTTTGTCTCTGATCCATATCTCTTGCTATCTCTCTCTAGGAATTGATTCTAGTTGAGAGTGATTAAAATTTGTCGTCCGAACGATTTATACGTCGTAGATGGCGCTTACTTCACCGCCATGCCTTCACGATACGATCACTGCCGTAGCGGCAGATCTTTCGATTCATTCATGGAATTCTTCAACTATCTCCATCCGCCATCACCTCAGTACACATTCGTTTCCTGTCTATGACTATGACTAGCCGCGCGGAAGTGGAGTGGGCTTCATAACCGGTTGGGGATATTCTTAGGCCTGGATATATGAGCACAGACCACATTGTATAAGGCTTTTTATGTAGTGCTCTTCTCTCCACGAAAGCTGTGAAGAACTCTTGGTATTTTTACAACTGCCAAAATTTGTTTCATGAGAGGCTAGAAGTGCATTGATGTGAAACAAGCATTGGGGTATGCGAGATACGGTGGATGTGAGTCATCGACGAAGCTTTCAAAGAAGCAATGCCTTCCTTTTTTTGTATTTTCATTTGGTTTTATACATGCCTATGCGTCTTACACGCTCTTATTTAACGGTGTCCCTACAAATCGAGTTGCGGTATAGGATTAGATAGAAAATGTTTGTTGAACAGTATTTGCGTCCTTCCAAGTTTCCTCGAAAACCTCGTCTCTTTACCCCATTGTCCCTTTCAGACCCATGTTCCATTCAATCTAGGACAACATCCAAATAAATGGGATTGAAGCCAATCCTGATCCTCTCACGAGTTTCCCCTAATGTTATGTGCCTCAATCGTAGATGTATCGTTCTTTTTAACTGCTTTGGACGTAGTTTCCTTTCATTTTCCTTTTACTTCTCATCAAGGGCTAAAATGAGAGATGGAAGGAGAAAAGGAAAACGGAACAGAAGCAGAAAGACATATAGTAAAGAAAATTTGGTTCGAAAAGAGGTCGGTCTGTCCTTATAAACCTCAGGATTCGGGATGAAAGGGTTAGATTGAATGGTAAGGTTGGGAAGGGTGCTGCTCCGCTGAAGAGTTAGGTCACTTGAGGCGATGAGTGTCCTCAGTTCGATAGCCTTCTGAAGTTTTTATGAAGGCGCTCTTCAAGAAATAGGCCGCCTTATTTTCGTCAGGATTTTGATTCCCACAGTACGGTGTGTGCGGATTCTATAATGTCTGTTATTACAGAAAGAGAAGCGATCCTATATTGGGTAGCGTGAGGCTACATATTTGTGTTCCGATTATTTTTCTCATCAATCTGACGAGAAATTTCTTTCTTCTCAGGGTATAATCGAAAGGTAAACGTGGCCGTATTTGCGCCTGCGTGCGTGACACAGTGTTCGTGGGCTTTTTGCTTCGACTCTTTTTCACTCCTCATCCCACCTCCTCCGTCCGCGTAAGTAACGTTCAAGATGACCCGATAAGGAAATGCTCCCATTTCAATTGAGTTTTCATCGGTAATTGTAATAAATGGGGGTCATTCGGGTACTCAAGTGTGTCTGAACTTGAACGGGTCATAGTAAGTGATTCTATCCCATTCTCCAATCTATCGTCTTACTCAGACGTCTGCTTCCCATTTCCCTCCGTGGGTCTTTTTGACTTGAGGTTTTGGTTATGCTATTTATTTGTACTCTGGGTTACATGAGTTGTGGAATCAAATTCTTCAGTAATGGCCAGTCCTTCTAAAATACTTCGTCCCAAAATCCCACGTAGTAATGTTAGTTTTTGAAGGTGCCGCTCAAGTTTTTTGTCTGCCACTTGAACAAATCAGAGCGGAGTTTTTGCTCTGGCTCTGCCCAGCTCTTTGGCTTTTTGCTGAGTTTAGGAGCCCAAAATCACAGATTCGGTTGATTGTGCGCTTTTTAGCCAGAGACAGGATACTCTTTTTTTCGGTTGTTCCTCTATTTCCTTCTTGCTATTTGTAACTAGGTCGTGTCTTGTACATTGGGCTTTTTTCAGTAATTTTCTCGAGCCTGTTAGATTGTAGCCTATTTCATCGCGCCGTCTTTAGGTCACAATTGAATACATTCGCGATTGGGCAACAGTAGTCGGTTCTTTCCATTGATTACTTTCTTATCTGAGATGGAGTTTTCCATTTACATCCACTGATCGCCTTTAGTGAAGTTTCTGGTGAACGCGGAATGTGTTCCAGTGGAACTGTGAGGAAAGGCGACGTTTAAAAGCAATTCATAGGCTATCATCCTTGGTTTTTTCGCTTTTGTTGGCAATTGTTCCATAATATGATGTATTCCTACCGTTTTCGGTTTAATGAGACTCATGCCCAACGTGTTTGCCTTTGTGTTTTCTGGCTGGCATCGCCATTTCTCAGTATCGAGTTTTGCCGAGGCAGCAGCATTTTCGGTCCATATCAGATAAGTAGCACTGGTAAATCAACATCGGCTGCTTGTCGTTTGGGAAATTAAGAAGGGATGGGCTTATTCCGTGCTTCCGTCTGACTACAATCAGTGTTATCGTCGTACATTTCCTGGTCTACTTTTGAGTCAGCTCTTGTCATAGCGTTGTGCTTGTCTTGTTTCTCCTAAGGATCTGTCGTCTTGTGTGAACTTCCCCAACTACCAGCGGCGTTATTCAGACCCTACCCAGGGAAGCGGCTCATTTTGAGGTAGCTTTCAATAAAATTTGTGCCACTGTCTGTCTGTAATGGCTGATCTACTTACTTTTCCCAAAGTTACTGAATCATTTTCCAAAAGGTGCTCCAATTCAGACTTCTTCACAACTTTGAACGCATAGGAAAGGGCTAAAAGTATGTATGTGGGTTGGTGACAGCGTAGCACCCTATAAATAAGTCGGTATTGAGAGGATGTCGGGAGTTCGTCTTTCATGTCGCTTTTTTTCTTTTCGGGTACTCGAGATGTTTTAGGGTAGTAATTTAGAACGGTTCATCGTCGCTTATCTGCAGCTTGTTTTTCTGTTGAAGACCATGGGTCAAAGTGCTATTTATCACAGCGGGAACATTGTGATTAGCTGACGCTAAGGAGAAAAAGCATTCATTCCAATCTCTACGCAGATTTGAGAAGTTAATTTTGCACTGAGTGACCTACAAAATTATGAACGGCGTGTTTTTTTGTTATTTTGAAAATATGTGTGTAATCTTCAAGACATCAAAGTGACGCATTAGACTTTATGTGAAGTTGAAGTATGATTCACTGTCGCCCACATACCTGTTGCTAGTTGCCTCTGCGCTTTTATTGGTTCTAAGTTTGAAAAGTAGTTTTCATACAAAAATGTTCCGTGGGAGTTTCGAAAGATATTTTTACCATCGATTCGTAAGGGTTAGGAAGAGCCCACACTGATATTGCTGTGCAGACGATATTGCTGTCTGTTACACTATGCCAAAGGCTATTATCTGCGCCTCACAAGGGGGCACAGCAGAGGATTTCTTGGAAACCGTTACTAGTAGCTGTCAAATTCTTCAACTGCTTGGCTACCGCCTTGGAACTGTTTTTTTCCGACAGCTGCAATTACGCATTTCCTCACTCTTCAGTTTCTTAAAAGCAGTGGGCTGGAGGATAGTTGTCCAGAAAGCTCAATGTTTTTGAACACAATTGTGATAATTTTCCACTTGGGAATCTAGAACTCCTACTCCTTGATAAATGATCGTTCTGTATTCTCCTCATGTTCCGAAAAGATCTGGTCACCGTTGAAATGTGAGCGCTATGATTTTCATGGTGAACTTATGGATTTTAGGAAGACGAATGTCAGGAACTATTATGCAAAGTTCTGGTCTTTTGAAAAAACTAGTTGGGTAAGGTTTTTGCATGGTACGGATCTTTGCTACTTTTTGTACCTTTCACCCAATCCTGTCAACTTCCCTTTTCCTTCTGCCTGTCTCTTTTTCTACAGTTACGTTCGGCGTCTCTTTCTTTCCCAGCGGAGACCACCTTACTAGTCCTAACTCATTTTTCTATTCCGCATCTCGTTTTTTATTCTCTTCGTAGTCATTTAACTCTTATTCATTCTTTGGGTTCGATGGGCTTCAAGATTGGGGCTTTAGAGACGCTTCGGAATGTAACACCGGGCTCAACCGAGGTTGTTTTGTGATTTTTGTGCTCCTCTTCTTCGAAAAACGTTTGCCTTTTCTTAGGTTTTATACCTCCTGCAGCTCCTCATCAAACTGGTATTTAAGAGGGTTACTGGAAACTGAAAAAGGAAGTGGTCCAACTCCATCTTTTGTTGGTGGAATGTCGACCCATCTCTTTTTATTGTGGTGTTCCTATCTGGAATTTCCTTCTCTTTGTCTATTTGTTACCATTTCTATGAACCTGGGGCTGAGATTTTGTAGTGGGGTACAGTAGTGCGCTCATAGGCGCATAACATAACGGTGATTACAGAGAATAGCTATTTCTAAAATCGGTTGTTTGAAGCCCTTTCCCATCCAAATAAATATTTGAATACCTAGGGCTTGCGCTGCCGGTTCTATGTTCCTTTGCGGTAGCTAAGCTCTTCAGTCGGGTATCGCGCGTGCCTTTGAGGCAAGGGCTACATATGTTTGCTGTCCAAGATTGCGACCGTATGAATTCGTGTGTGCGCCCATTTTCCAGTTTTGCCCCACTGCTCGATCTTGTGTTGCTGTTTTGCGTGCATTTCAATGGGAAAACGAACAAAAAGTCGTACAGCCACTTGAGTGGCCGTTCTCGGTGAAGGACCAATCGGCATGTTGTCAAATCCTTCCTGCGACTGAGTTCAATAGAGTGGACACGTCTACGCACCTCCTTGGCCTTAATTCGTATCCGAAGCTGTCCACAGTTATTTTATTTCGAGCGCTACGTCAAATTACATCAGCAATTTACCCATCTTCCCTCTGGGAAGCGGTACTTTTTCCTTGCAAAAGTCAATATTCAATCGAAATTGTGAAAACTACCGCAATTAAAACCCCTAAAGAATTCCCAAAATGATTTTTGAATTTCAGGTTAAATTCAACTTTTTCGACTTCGATGAGCTCGTTAGACATCACCAATACGTCCTTATCCAGCAGCTCTACGCCTCCTCCACCTCTTCACACTAAACCTACTGTGGAGGTGAGTTCGTCGTAACACTTGATGATATTCATTTCAACAGGGATGAGCACTTTAAAGAACTTCTCCTCCTGTGGGCAGTACGAGGCTAATTTGCTCTGATTTCTACCTCTTCGAAGGTTTCTTTTTACATGAGCTTAGCTTTTTATTGGCTTATTAATAGAAACTGAGCTTTCAAGTGGGTGGCTGGTTTTGCATGTCCGAAGATGTAGTTATGCTTTTAAAATACAGGACCGCCTTCCTCCTCCTCAGCATCCTCTTCCTCCTTCTTCCTCCTCTTTATGCCTGGGAGCGTTTTTTTTTACCGACTTGTTAAGAAAAGTAAACATATGAGTTATACGAGGTCTTTCGCGACGACGAAGTGCCCTTTCTCGTAGGCAATCGAGCAAATAAGAGAGCAGGAAAGCATTTCTTAGGCCTGAGTATTCAATTTTCTTCGATCGCTGATACATACAGACATGTGTGAATGGCCGTGGCGGCGTTTCACTTGAGTGCATACATGTACAGATTACTTTGCGCGTCTGTTCGTTCAAAAAATGCCCTTTTTTGAATTTGTTTCTGTCTCATCCTCGTTACCGTAATTGTTTCAGGTGCATCCGATGCCCAGTGAGGAACGAAACATACTCACACACGATACTGAAATCAAAAAGGAGAAGCCTGCTGTTCCAGCGAAACCGAAAAACCTGAAAGTGGATCACTTGAACAGGTAACTTTTTAGATGTTTGGGACCGCCATTTTCACAACTTTCAATTGTATTACCATATTTTTATTTTTATTTTTTGGA
>UZAF01017424.1:0-14757 GCA_900617895.1 Haemonchus placei
AGACGGAAGGGCGCTGGCACCCCCCAACTACATTTTCACCCCCATTCCTACTGGAGCTTCGACAGCTATGTACCAGTGACCGATGCTAGCGTTTGTGACATTAGCCCAAGTCGATGGCCTGTGATTCATTCAGGCAGTTCGGCAACGCTGCTCAATAACGAAACCAATTTTTTGCTCCCAACTTTGCCTGGAGAAGTAGATGTTTTCAATTGGCACCGGAGGTCGAATAGGGTTCATCCTTTAGTGGCTAGACTCCTAGCAAGTGAATCTGGTATCCTCAGCATGTCCTGGGCTGTGCAGCATTCATCAGTACTTTTCCAGGCATTGAGCTGTAAATAGAAGCAATTTCATGAAGTGCGCGCGTCGTTGAGAATGAGGTTTTCAGCTACAGGAGTGCAGCATGGCATTGACTTTCTCTGCGTCTCTGACAGCGAGAGGTTAGAGCGCAGAGAAAAATACCCTGGGTGAAAGGTTGGGGGCTAGGGCCGGCGTCGCACGCACGACATCGGTCGAGTCGTTGAAATCTGAAAGCAGCCGTTGACTTTTCGTTTCTGTGAGTACCGCCACTGCTGGTTCATGCCTCGTCCATCGCAGGCGGAGCTTCGCGTCGTTCATACCCACACGAACCAGACTTACAACGACGTCTGCACAGACTATTAGACACTTTCGGGCGAGTTCAAGTCAGTACGGAGCAGCCATATATGGCAACATTGCAGGAGATTTGAATGACAAGGTGTGACAAAAGGAGTAGTTAATCAAACGAAGTCAATCTGACACTGGTTTGCTGTCCTAATAAAGATGTTCTGTAACCTCATCTTCATTCTGTGATCTGATCCATTGTACTATTCAGTGGAAATATCCTATCACTTCCCTATTACTTTCTTGTTGCAATGTTGTTTGCAAATAGGAAGAGGGAATCCGATGAACCTTTGCTTTTAATCAATAAGAAGTGCTCGGGTTAAGTTACAGAAGTAACTAATCGATCTGCTGAGATGGCGGAAGACAGTGATGACGAGTGCCCCGTTTGTGCTCAGAAAATGATCCTTCCAACGACTGTGCCTGGTTGTGGACATAAATTCTGCTTTCTTTGTATCAAAGGCAAGTTCATGTGCTGTTCCAATGTCTACAAGCTATTATACTAAGGCCCTTTCAGGTGCTGTTTTCCGAACAAACGAACATCTGTGTCCGATGTGTCGTGGGGAAGTCAGCACTTCCATATTCCGAAACCCTGCTATCAGAGGTATCAGTCTAGACATGCACGATCCTGAATCGCCCTCTGTCGTAGCACGATCATCGGTTCCGAAGTCAAATGGCGCTGGTAGGAGTTTACTCGTTCCTTGATTACTATCTGGAATTGCTTGGATTTGCCAATAAGAACTTTCAATCATTCGTATTATTCACTATGCATCACTGCATCTTTTGCACGCGCCGTTGAACTCATTGAATGGTGATTTCTACTTACTTAACTATGTATTTAATCTTGGGTTTTCAGGTGCACTATTCCTTGTACAATTGTAGGGCCTACGTAGGGCCGCATAGGCTTTTGTTGGATGTTAGGAGTAACTGGTGGAGAGTTTAGGTTCTCGACTGAAAAGGGCTCGAACGTACAGTGATGAAGCTGGTCCTTCCACAAGCAGCAAGAAGCGCGAGCAGTCCCATGAGCAGGAATCGGAGTCATGCCAAAAAGTACCTAATTCTGAAGTGGCATGCGGCGATGGACGGTACTACTGGTTGTATGAGGTAAACTTTTTCCGTTACCACAATGCGAAAAGTAGAAAGGGAACTGGACAGGACTCTTTTCCTTTGCAGAGTTTGAGTCTCTTGAAATTACCTGATGAAAGTTCAGGATTTCCCCCCTCCCCCAATTTGTAAACTTTGCAGTCAGCTTCGCATGCACTGCAAGCAATTTCGTAGTTTTCCCATTCTATTTCGTAGATTTTGAATCCTTCTCCTAAATGCTGCATACAATTTTGTGAACTTAAAGGTAAGCCTTTCACATGTCTTTTGTTAAACATATCTCTCATTCTAACTTTTATTTAGTGGTATTTTTTTCAATGATACAGTCGGAAATTTTCATGAACTTCACTTAATAATCGAATTTTATGAAATGATTACACTACTGTACAGGCACTACTAGTGCTAGTATTACTGAACGCTCCTCGATTCAAGCAACGCGGTATGTATAATAGCTCATTATGTTCCTGCTTAAAACTGATCACGCTTAATGGTGCAGAAAAATGCCACCAACACTCTGTCGAGTGTAGCCTCAGACACATCAACGGCAAACGTAGGCATACGCTTTTCCTTGAAATTTTTTGAGATTTTGAACAGTGGTGCTACAGTCATTCTTCACCCAGTTTTTGATCACTTGTTTTTGGGTTGTGTAAGTTTGTGACTGTTGTTGCCATTAGAACACAACAGTGCTCGAAGCCTCGCTAATACAATGGGCGCTCGTTCGCTCAATCCGCACAATGTTGGCGATCATCGGTGCGCTCTATCCGGAGAGGTAGGCATCGATGATTCTTTGCCGATCGACATCAGCAATCCCTCTCAGAACTGCACTTCTCTCCACCGTGAGCATCGCTGTTTTTTAGTCGAAATAGCTTTACATCAACGAACACCATACATGTGCGGTGAAAGTGTCGAAAGTGTTTGTTTCCCGCAAAATACCACGGCAAGTGCAGTATATAATCATTATTGTTGGATGCAATATTCACGAAATTGGTCGCATATGTTACGAATTGAAGTGGATAGTCTTATCGTACATATGGACCTTATTGTTAATCGATTCCAATATCGGGATGGGCGCGTCCCCGCATTCGACTTCCATTCTGAATCAGAATGGCATTTTGAATGCGTATGTGGAATATTCAGTGAATTGCGTGGGCCCCTTAGTACCACTCGGTGTTTTCATCCTCCCAGACGAGTCTGTTAGCAGTTAACCGTCCCCGGAGGGATGGAAGGCCTGGATAGCCCAAGAGAAATCGATCCGGAATTCGATGCCGGTCCATGCTTGTGTGAAAGTGCACAACTTGCGTATTGCCACCACTTGCCCGAGTTTCTAAGCACCGATGACACTTTCACTTTTCCATCATTTAGGGTCGTGACGGTTGGTGGAGATTTGATCCTCGATTAGAGAAGGATCTCGAAAATGGTCTTCGTTCGGAAAAGCAAACTGTCGAGTTGATAGTTTGTGGATTCAAGTGAGTGTTTTATTATGTGCTCACCCTAAATTTTTTCGAGCAATAGCGAAATTTAGGTATGATGTTGATTACGAGCAGATGGTTCAATATCGAAAAGGTGCCCCTCGACGGAAGAGAAAAATAAAGTATGGGAAAGTGTAAATGGTACCACGGTATTTCTGTCAAAGAACACTAGTGTTCCAGGCGAGTTTCCGAAGCAGAGTTCCAAGAACTCTCTAACAAAGGAGTTCTGATGGGAATATCTGGAGTGCGCCCGGCTCGGAACTGATTCCACTTTTTGGATAATGTGTTTTTACTAGCATGCTTGCAAAGAAGTTAATCGGTAATTTTCGTTGTGAAGCATGGATAGGATGTAATCTCATGGATATGACGAGTATATGAAGAATTCCGTCGGTTACTACCTTCTAGATGTTTAAACTTTTTTCGTAATAGGTGTTATGAGATGGTTCCTCGTGAAATGTAAACGGGGCTTGATCGAGAACCAATGCCCAAAAATTCCTCTGAGTAAATTCAAAAGAAGTGTAGCCCTAAGAACCATGCTGCAATGACAAAAGAAACTACGGTGTGGGTACTTCTTCCGAGTCTCGCATGGCTTTCGCCGCAGAAATCAGACTAAAACTACGGATTACTGCATAGTTTCACCGTTATTCAAGGTGAGACAAAGTTATGGAACAGAGCGTGGACGCGGGAACTTCATCTATCAAGGACCCTTTCATTCTGAAAACACATTCTTGTTGATATGTGGCTCCCTCTAAACATGTTCTTCAACGATTACGGAAAAATTGCTCTTTCAACGATGAAAACAATTTCCCTACCTTTCGCACCTTCGATGAGTTAGAGCAATTGGCATCTCCATTACTTGAATTTCTTCTTCTTTTTCTCCCCAGCGTTAGTCCCCCGCCGTCGCAGGGTCCGCGGTTCTTGTCAACCGTCTCCACTTCTTTCTAAGGCATCTTTAGCCATCACTTTAGCATTTTCTTTTGATCACGTTTCGTCATATCTTCTCTGGAGCTCCTCGTGGTCGCTTACCCTGAGTGAGCTTCATTGCCTCTCTTATCAGGCGACTCCGCTCAGTACATGCCCGAACCATCGCAGGCGCTCTTCTCTCTTCTTCGCTGGACTGGGGCTGTTTGCATATGTAGCCGCCCTGACGTCTTCATTTCTGATCCGATCCAGCCGCGTCCAACCACATTCCCATCTGAGCATTCTCATTTCAGCGGAGTGGAGCTGTCTCTCATAGTTACTTACGTTAAACACTCGCTGCAGTAAAGCATCGTGGGCCTTACAACTGCCCGATACATCTTTCCTTTGAGCGTCCTGGAGCACCGACGGTCTCAGAGGATACCTGTGGTCCCCCTCCACTCCATCCACGCCGCGTTTAATCGGGTTTCTACGGCTGGTCTACGCTGCCGTTAGCGACTAGATCACTCCCCAGAAATCGGAAGTCCGGAACCTTCTCGATCTTCCCCGAGGCCGTCAACGTCTGACTCCGTGCACTTTTCGAAACTGAGGAACTTGGCCTCTTCACTTTCAGCTGGAGCCCGCTCTCCATTAGCATTTTCTGCCATTTCTGCAGCTTCTACTGGAGTTCATGTTTGTTCTCTGCTATCAGAGCGATGTCATCAGTGTCATTTGTATCCCAACCGTGACGTTTATAGCTCCGGTTAGACCGTGTGGGGAGCGTATTTCTGTTGTGGAACTGTCGTACAGGTTCTTGACCAGAAAGGTAATGTGTTCTGAAACTCGGAGAGCTCTACAGAGGTCTTGCCGCGGGAGATGGTCGAATGCCTTTTCCAAACGAGGAAGGTTAGATAGCCTTAAATAGAAAGAAGTGGAGACGGCTGTTTAGCTCTACGCTTTTCTCGACACTTCTCCATAAATTGTCTAGCTATGAAATGGCATCCGCTGCAGAACTTTCAGGCACGGAGCCAAACTGCTCCTGTGAGATCGTGGCCAATTCTCTCAACCTTGACTCGGCCAACCGCAGTACAGTCCCATCTTGTGAGCAGTAGCCTGATCCCCTGGTGGTTGGGACACTCTATCGCGTCCTTCCTCGTAACGTCTTGCTGCTCTAGTAACTAAAACGAAAATTCAGTCCGCCACTCGGCTCTTACCGTAACCCCCTGGCTTGTCCGCCGCCCACCCCATGTCCTCCCCGTGTCCTTGCCCAAGGCCCCTTTTCGACGCGTCGTATATGTGACGGGTAAAAATTTGCGTGTTAACACGTGCCAGATTACTGTAAGAGCCGAGTGCCGGACTGAATTTTCGTTCCTGTGCTCTAGTACATGGGAATTATCGCTAAATTCAGTAAGCCACTGAAAGATGTTTCTCCTGGAACATTAGCACCAACCGATGGGTGCCAGTCGCGCGCGAAAGGTAGGGGGCTTGGTCGGTGGGCGCGCTACTTTGGATTTCGCATTGTCGTCAAAGGGTCAAAACAGGTACAACAATAGATCTTTTTTTTTTATCACCAGTCAGCTGACCAAAGGGACCTAAACATAATAATAACGAGTACCAATTGACATAACATAAAGCAAAGGAATAGGGAAGTAAAAAACAAATAAAAGAGAGGAGAAAAATTCAAAAGAAAACACATGGACAGAACGTAAGGGCACACCCCTACACGACTACAACCACAGCCACGATCAACGTTCGTTTAAATCACTCGGTGCTGCCGAAGGCGCTAACAGACTGGCAATCGAAACAGCCTTATGAAGGCGGTGCTACGAGGTGGGTCATGTTGTAAATGTAGAGCTACTAACGAGTAGGAGCCATCAACTGGCATAACATAAAGCGAGGGTTCGTCTCTTGCCTATAAAACCTTCTACTCCAACTACCTGGTGCATCTGTTAACATGACCATCAGTGGCGTAGGTCTCGTTTCAACTCTCCTTTCCGTCGTCACTTCGTCCCCTATGCTCTGAGTAGGCTCAAGCGTATCATGACAGTGGTTCTAACCAAGTAGAAGCTTTCTTAGTTTTCTGAGACTGATCAATTGATTCCATACTTGTGTCTTTCTCTGAATTCTGAGTTGAGCTTGCATTATGTGTTAGTTGGTTTTCGTTTTATTTTACTCATTTCTCAACTGTTTTATCTTTTGTTTCGCATGGCCTATTATGTTGATTTTGGAAGGTTTTTTTCTTCTGCGTTTGCCTTAGCAGCGTAATGAACGTACCATAACATAATTTCCTCATGCAGAGCTAAAAGAGAAGAGCTTCAGAAAGGTCAAGTTTTTTAGTCTTCGCGCTTTTTTTTTTTTNATTTTTTCGTCTTTTGCCTATAAAAGCCAAGTGGAGCATTGATAAATGTTATACGAAAATCCATTTTGTGCATGCGGACCTAGTATTCGGGATGTGGGATAACCAGGTACAGTAACTTGCAGATCTACAGTGAGAGCAAACAAGTTTGCCGAGTTATGTCATGTGCGTGGTTACGGCTGCAAATTTGAGTGTGTGATGCGGTTAGCCCTAGTCGACAGCTTCGGTGGAACCCATTTGGTGATTAACAGGAAGGATGGGAGCCCGGCCTCAATTGGGCGATTCGACTACTATTCCATAAAGATGCTACATAATTAGTTAGTATCTTCTGTTGTTCATCTGCAAACAAAAGCATTTACGAAATATTAGAACTTTCTTTCTTTTGTAAATACCTACTATCACATAACAATCATGTTAACTTTGTAGATGTCTCCATCAATATCGGACGAATAACTGTTACAATTACGATACAATGTTATGCGGGTACTCGCCGGTTTTGGTAAGAATTGCTAGCGATTATCCTGGAATCTATCCTGAAGAGTGACGCATCTGAACTTAAAAATTTATGCATTTTCATGATCAGGAATTTAACACAATTCGGAGCGACTTAAATTTCCTGGCACCCAGAATGGAATGTCCAGCCCAACCGTCCTCCATGACCCAGTTTGGAGTAAAAACGAAAGCCCAAATCCAGTTCTCTTTGCGTTCGTGGACTTAAAAACCGTCCCATTTGCGATTTGCAGCGCTTGATACACCCATTTTAAAACGGAATTCAGGCGAATATCGGTCACCTAAAAATCATAAGAGTGATGAGGGAAATTTTCTCATCTAAGTTTTGTGTTGCTGTTTAACAGCTTTCATCCGAGTACTTAAATTACTCAGTGAAGAATTGCTCCAACAATTGCGGAGGGGGGGGGNGGGGGGGGGGGGGGGGGGGGAGGAACGCAATCAGGGGCGGATCTATGACTCGACGTTGGCCTCAGAGAATGGTAGCGGACCAGGACAGCTGTTCGCCTAAGGAGCTTTTTCAACGGATTCGTACAGTAAGTCTAAAAAGCGTGGTCAAATCACCCTGAACGACCGGAATTCCCATCCAAGAGACTTTTGAGGCCGTTCATGGTTGACTACACGGTATGATTATGAATATCTTCTGCTCTTTGGTTGCATCTCCAAAATCGGTAACGAATTTGAAGTCTATCTATCCATGAAATTGTCTTCTTCGAAGGCTTCGCAGTTATGTGGCTCTTGTAGATCTTTGGAGTCGATCATGAGGCCGCCTCAGGGGGAAACTAGTCAGCAGCGATACCCGTGGGTGGAGAAGTCGCACCCGCTTCATCCAGGACGCGTGTGGATTGCGCATTAGCGGTATGCGGCGAAAAAGTCTAATTGAAATCCGGTTTCATCCGTCTGCGACTGCCCCGAATCGGCCGCCGTGACTTTTCAGGATCCATGTCGCGCGGCGGTGTCGAAGGATCATCCATCGATCCCATGGAAGGCTCAGGTTCGTCCCCTACTCGTGTTCTGTCATCACTATCGTCGATCATCTGTGCTGACAAGCTTCCCATTGTGACAATTCAGAGTCGAACAACAGCATGTGTGATCTTTTGAGGGAGGCGTTCTCGGCCACGGTCGCTCGCGACTATGAGAAGTAAGCGATCCAAGCACTTTCGTAGAGTCTAATCATTGATACAAATGTCTCTTCCTCCCGCTCGTCGAACTCTGTGGCTATCATTCTTTCCTCCCCCTCGGACTTCCATGGATAAACATTCGATTTGCCGTATTTTTGACAGTCCATTGCCCTCGGTAAAGTGAGCGCAGCGGGATGGACTCGCACCTACGCGATTACCAAAATGAAGGTCATATTAGGGTTCATATGGTCTTTCCTTCGCACTGTCGGCTCTATTGCCTTCATTGAATTCATTGGTACACATGTATACATCCATTCCTCAGCATGCCATCAGATTTGCCAAAGTTGAGACGTTGTCTGGGGGCCAATAATTGATGTCTGGGGTGAGACGGCTTTTGTGACCCGGTTTATTCGGACCGGTTATACGTGGAAACCAGCTTAAACTAGCTCTTATTAGGTTTTCTGATCATTTCGGAGCGCCAGACATTTGTAGTCCTTTAGCTTTTTGTTTTGTTATTACTCCAGACGATTGGAGGCCATCCTACACGTTTTTTCGTTGTCTAGTTCCTAGCTAGTGTTGAAGCTTCATTTATATAGTGTAGATGAAAACACGTATTCAAAGTGTTAGGAAGAAAGTTCTCATGGAACAGCCTCTCTCATGAAGTGCTGGAAAGCAGGCAATCTCATTTCCTTTCATTACAGTTGAAGAAGTTCACTTCACCCAATTCCCGCCCTTGCAGTCATGTTCCATTCACTGTTTTGTTTCGCTACTTACCTTTCCCAGAATGAAAGAACCATTTTTATGCTAAACCAGTGAAAAATCGTAGTGAAGGCCATGTGCTGGAGCTGTGATCCCCACGAAGGAGCTGAAAGAAACTAAGGAAAGTTAGAAAGGGTATGAACATGAGAAAAGAGCTAACGAATGGAGAGTAACGAGAAGGCGCAACCTGATGAACCGGCGAGAGAACGCTTAGCCTTTGCCTCATGCATTTTCCATGTGCTCGTACATGAAGGAACATACTCGAGAAAGGATTTCCAGCCATCCTCTATGGCTATAAGCATTTTCAACTAACCAAGTGCTATCAGCGCCATTCTAACCCATTTTATCAATTCAAAATCGTTTCTGACAGTAAAAGAATGTGAACCGCAGCCTTGAGAAACGAGGCTTGCTGAAGAAGCAGGTGTTTTTGAATTACTTGTGTTTCTTCCCCCTCCCCCACCCCTCCTCCCCTCTCCCAACCATCTGAACTCCTTTTTTTTACCCGAAAATGTGTTCATTCAATAACAGTCACTAGTAATTCAGGGCAGTGTCGGTGGTTCGATGTGCGGTGGCGACTGACTATGCGTTCGGCGTTGAAGATCTGGAACTCATGGATCACGTCTATGCCTGCATTCTCAACACATCACATTACGACGAAAGCGTGATTGAGGTCAGGTGACTGGGGCTGGAGCTTATACTATTTCCATGACTCGAGTTTCGACGCATCGACCATGATGGCACCTCCTGACTCATAGCCACAATTGCGGCTACGAACGAATGCATCTAACTCGTATGAAGTTTTCTTTTTACTAATCACGAAGTGATATCTTCTTTAGCATATCTGCATGAGATCAGGAGGGTATCGCAGGACTTTTTGCATCTATTTTCTACTGAGGCCGTACCACTTTTTGGCTTCACTGGATACGGAACAACAGAAATTTCGTTCAGTTCACAAAATTTCGTTTAAATTTGAGTTGTGCATTTCTGCGGCGCCCTTCTGATCTCACGTAAATATGCTTAAAAGATATGGTTCCGTGATTAGTTGATTGATAAATGAAAAAACCATCAATCGAGTTGGGTTGGGCGATTTGTTTGTAGCGTAGAATAGGCTATGAGTCAGGAGGCGCCATCGTGGTCGATGCGCCGAGACTCGGTCATAAGTCTGTGATTATGAGAGTGCTAGATCTGCCTCACACTGACAAGTCAGCGATTCTCCCACGATAGAGGACTTAATTCTCTACTTCCTTTTTCATATTGTTACCCTTCGTTTCCATGCTTGCAAAAAGAAAAATGCAGATTGCCGGTGAAATAGCCGACGCTTGTCCTTGTGTTGCAATTAATACAGCAAGGGAACAAATTCATGTCGAGTAGTTGAAGGTACAGTCCACGATAGAAAAGGTTTCTAAGAATTCCTCCCTTAGATGAACCTGTAAATTCCCAAAGATAGCGTAGGGTCGCTGTCGGGTTGAAAAATAGCTTAGATATTTCCTCAAGTGAGCCCTACATTGGGTTAGCCGACGTACACGCCTGAAATCGGACGAGTTTTCAAGGCGTTGTAGGGCCTGTAGAGGTTCCGCGATTCGCACTGAGACGCACACATATGCACGCAGGCAGCTTAATGTACTTAGATGTTACAATAGCACACACATGTGGACAGCTCATCCAGTTACTCCATCCATGCAACTTTTGTCGTCACATTATCGTCCAAAGCATGATTTCACTACTTTTTATAATTCTTATATTCCGCTAGATGCACTGATTTCCTCTTTTTCATTTTCGCTTCAATCCGGAGCCTCGTTTCCATTATTTATCTAGAACTATAGGCTCAAAATTGTCGCGAACTTGTCTTTAAGATCTTACTTGCGCTGGAGAGCTGGTGATATCATCTATCTATTATACAGCACCCTGTGGTTCGTTCCAACGCTCACTTTCATCCAATTGTTCCTTTCAATGACAAAAACTTAGTAAAAGGAACAAAGTCAGAGGTAATTTGTTNTATCTAGAACTATAGGCTCAAAATTGTCGCGAACTTGTCTTTAAGATCTTACTTGCGCTGGAGAGCTGGTGATATCATCTATCTATTAAAATACAGCACCCTATGGTTCGTTCCAACGCTCACTTTCATCCAATTGTTCCTTTCAATGACAAAAACTTAGTAAAAGGAACAAAGTCAGAGGTAATTTGTTTTGCTCTTTTAACTTGGGTCGAGCTCAAAAACACATTAACCCTCCTTGTGTGGTGTCTTCATTCAGATTTTCTCAGAGTTGTCATCAACCGAAGCCTGATGTCATACTCCATGGTACTACGATTCCGACTCTTTATTTTTTCTTTACTTTTTGTCAGAGAAAATTCTTGAGAACGACATAAGCGAACCCTTTTTCGAAGATCGGTATGTACCAGGATCTACTATCACCCACGAGATTTCGGCATTTCTTTTTGTCTTGTTTTTGTGAGGATACTGAGCTGTGGATTGAGACAGTCAGGCCAAGCCTTTCTGAATTTCAAACTTGCACTTTTTTATGCCTACGATATCCCCTTTTCCGGTGACAGTTTCCCCACAGTGTGTGTGGGCAATATCCTGAGAGCGAAGGAGAGTAGTATGAATTTGACACATCACCCAATAGACTGATTTCAGGTGTGCTGGGAATGGATTGACGCATTGGAGCGTGCTCCTCGTTTGAAAGACCCTCGCGTCGTGTCCAGCTCTCAGCTGAGTATCTACTATGCTTACCACATGGTTAGGGATTTTCACATTTTTTCACTGCAGGTCTGAGAACGGGGCGAAAATACGATCCCTTGTAGAAATCAATGCATGCACTTTAATTTCATTGTTCAATCTGGACATCTTTACAGCTTCTGTGAAGGCTTCCAATTCAGATTTCTCGAGTGCAGGAACGAATGCCTCGTCGTGCAAACCATACACAGGCGCGAGCGGACGCATGGCGTCGAGTCAAACGTAGTTTTGAGTGAGTCACAAGGTCTCACGTTCCCGTTTCCACAACTATCAGCACTTGACGCTTTCAGCTATCTGTGGTCAGCTGCTGTACAACTTTGGAAGCCTTTTGAATTGGATCGTCTCGACATTCTGTGCAGCTGGTCCTATTTAGCACTGCAGTTCTCCGACGCCGTCGACGAGGACACACTCGAACTTATTGAGGTTCAGCTTTTTTTTCAAAATTCATGCAACGATTACCTCTTAAGGTGATGTCCGAACCTTTAATGAAATATTTACCGATTTAACTGTTTTACACTTTCTGTACAGTAAGTTAGGTAGGGTCTGTTGACCTGATAAGTGGACGTTTTGAACAGAATGCGAGGACCTTGAGTCGTAAATTCTGGGAGACTTTTTGTGGATGATTAATATCATGTCTAGATAAATCAACTGGGTGCAGCCAGGCTGCATTTGTGACAGGACATGGGTTTTTGAGAATCGTCTGGCGATACGATATTTTATTGTTATCTTCTAATATGTATATGACAGGGACATATTTCAGACAGCGAAATGTCAAGCAGCGCATGTCCTGGCCACTACAATCGTTGTCGAGAACGCCCATCAAGCAAATCAACGAGTGGCAACGGTTGAGAGAAACCTCAAGGAGGCAAAAGCCTTGGCAGAGAAACTGGGAAAGAAGGTGAGACATTAGCAAAGTCAGTGGCTATTGCCGTACTGCCGCCATTCTTCTTTCTGGAGGATTTCAGTTGAGGTTGGTTCCCGAGATTTTAAGAAGGGAAGAGGGAGAAAGTGTGAAATCGTATGACTAGTCTGTTGCTAAACTGGCAATCGCCCATTGAAAGCTGCTCTTTTTTGCTCAGGCCAGTCTGCTAACATTCCTTTTTGGGGTACCCACAATCATCTGGTTGCCCGCCGTAAAGGAGACTAGTGCTCAGAATGACCTTCTGAAATATCTGTCCCAAAAAACCCTCCTAGAGAATTGGTGTAGAGAGAATCAAATTAAGTCAAGCTGGTAACGAGTATCATTGGAATAGCCAGGTTGTCGCTAGCAAAGTAAGACGGATAGTGCGAAGTCGGGAGGGGAGACACAATGGGCAGGACAAAAAATTTTTCCGTACTTTCAGCGGTTCCTCTTTATCGGAATATCCATGGACCCAAAAACCAGGAAAGAAAAAGGGTAGGCGAAATGTAAAAGTAAAGGGGAGAAACGTCCTTCTCTGAGGGGCATGCTGAGGCGCATATATTTCGAAGTACTTTTATGTCAGGAGTACTGTAGGAGCTAGTTTGTTCGAAAGAGCATATGTGACCGGAACCACAAATAGTTTTTGTGAACTCCATCTCACTTTGGTCTTGTGCTTGTATCATTAGGTTTATGCATTAACACCCTAGAGCTGAATCTTCAAAACCCACAGAAAACTCTTTTTTCCAAGCCTCATATTTTCTCGTGGAATTTCACGGGTTATATTTATGATTACGAAAAACAAAGCGAAGGTTTCAGTTCGGTGCCAAGGAGCAGGCGGTGACGATTTCGCTGATGTCGAACGAAGGCGAAGAAGAGGAAGGCGGCGTTCCAGCAAAGCGACGCAAGGAAGACGAGGAGTAGATCGCTGAAAGACGTCGACACCCTTGGTCACTAAGCGATCCGAAGGTTGAGATTCGCGTCTCCTTGTACGTACTATTTACGTGTGTGTGCGGCGGCTGCAGTTGAATTCTCATTGATCTCTTCATTTTTACACATGCATGATGAATATTTAAGTGTTATCGAAAAATGTACAAAAGATCGCAGCGAATAGGCGGTGAATGTGCTGGCTAGACGTTTCGCAGTATACACATCAAGCGAGACTGACTAGAAAGAGGACCATTTGGCGATAGATTTCCTGGGCGTCCAAAATGTCGCCCACTACTGAACAGCCGATGTCTGGGAATGGGATCTAATGATCGACAAGATCGGACAGTGCTTCACTAGCAGCCCCTTTGTCGTCAACCTCTGACTTCTTTTCCGTGTCCTCCCCTTCCTCTTTGGCTCGTCGCTGCTTCTCCTGCTTCCTGTATTTGGCTCTCCTATTTTGAAACCAAACCTGTAAGACCAGCATTTTCAACTACCCTTTCGTAGTATTAGAGCGTATAACATACCTGAACTCTCGCCTCCGTGAGGTCAATTCTCATAGCAATATCTTCACGTGTGTAGATATCGGGATAGTGACTCTCCAGAAAGCTTCGCTCCAACTCCTTGAGCTGACCGGACGTGAAGGTTGTTCGAATTCGTCGCTGCTTACGTCTCTCAGATGGATTCCCGCACAGAGCCCCTGAAAAATAGTACCTTAGAAAAGCAAATAAATCAATTTTCGCAGATCCGTAAACCGTATACATTGTTCAGTTCTACCATAAATCGCTCCATTGCCATAATGGCTCTGCATAACCGATCCAGGAAAAGCTTATAAGTAAAAAATTCTGCATGAATCAACGGCTACATATGTATTGGGCTGTCCGAAAAGTTTCCGCCGATTTTTGATACCCCGGATTTATCAACCGTTGTACAAAAGATCAAGGACCCAACCTAATAAAGTTATATGTTTTCTGAAAGAGTAGATCCTCCTCTATATTACTGTTGGAATTCTGTCAACATTTGTCGAAGTTTATCTGTACAGGGCTCGTATGAAAATGGAGAACCACTGCGCGCATTTTCGGCATCTGAAGTATTTCTTCTATCGCAAATCCTAGAATGCGGCTCAAGCCGCATGAAAGATATGTGACGTTTGTGAAGGCCATGCCCAACAGGAACGTACAGTGCATGACTAGTTTGCGGGAACCAAACAGAGTGAATTTGCCTTCGAAGACCGGCAACCTTCAGGGTGACTATGATCAATTTAAACGACCAACTCAAAATGTTAACCGAAGCGAATTGGCGCATCACTGCTCGTGGAGTAGGACAAGGGCTTAGTGTTTCGAAACTAACCA
>UZAF01017424.1:15278-40111 GCA_900617895.1 Haemonchus placei
AGCTCGGGTGGGATGTTCTTACCATACCCCCTATATAGTCTAGACATAGCACCATCAGATTACCACTTGTTTGGGTTTCTGCAAAGTTCCTTGAATGGAAAATCGTTCAATCCGCTTGAGGACTGCAAAAAGCACCTGAGTGGGTTTTTCGATTTTAAGTCTGGAACCTTCTATGGAAGAGGGGAACTGGAACCTACACGGAGATGGCGAATCCTTACTGAACAGAATGGAGGATATATTGTTCAATCAATGGATTTCTTCTTCTAGGAATTTTCATTCAAAGATGAATCAAAAATCGGCGGGAACTTCTCGGACAACCCAATAAATACATATTGAGTCTATGTTCGACCGTTTATAATCCACAGATTAGGTTAACGAGTTTGATGCGCTTGTTATGCCTTCGAAAAAGGCCAGCCCAAAATCCTGATTATAAGGAAAAGTAAACTTTCTCTTTTTTCGGGAAACATTCCAGAAAATATATATTAGAGTGATCAAGTGAAAATCCTCAAAGACGGGCAGCTGAGCAGCTTCGAATTTGAGCAGATATGGGGTAGCAGAGACCTTTCAAAGATTAGTTGGTTGTAGGCCGAAAATGATAGGCAAAGATTCAAAAGTCGTTGCGAAGGCGGTGGTTTTCATACAGGAACCATTTCATTCAGAGGTCTCATTCTGACGTCTGCCGGGGATACAGCCATCAGAGCGCAAAAATCCTATAATTTCCGTACAATCGGGCTCTGTAAAACTTCCTTTTATAGTCAATTGGGTTCATCGGACTTGTTAGCTTCCATTGATAATTGTGTGGAGCAAGTGGAACGAAAGAACTACAGAACATGCCGGCGGATCAGATTCTTGTCTTTTTAGATCACCCATGGTGACCATGTCTTCTCCTCCAAAGACACGAGTTTTCCTTCAAACTTATTTTCAGTTCATTTTTATCGGTCTCCACGTTTTCCTTTCTTGCCAGTTGTCTCTCCATAATTATTTCAATTCATCTTAGAGTAAAGGCTAACAAACAAAGAGCAACTGTATCGGTCAAGCGCTGTGAAAGTGCCAATTGGTCTTCCACTTGATTCCCAGTTCTTCGAAAAAACCCATACCTCGAGAGTTGGCTTCTGTAGTATTGATTGAAAAGCTTGATGAAACCGTCTGATTTCCACTAGAACTCCTAAGGACCGAGTCCCTTCTTTATGTTACTCACCGACAAGTGACGAGCCTGGGATGCCGGCCATTATCCCGCTGGTAGCGCTTCGTCCATCGGCCGCTCCCATAAGTGACGATTTCTGGTACAGTTGATATTGAAGACCTAAACGAACAGCACATTCAGACTTCCGTGGGGTGCTATCACTTCAGCTATTGACTTGTTACTTTTGAAAATTAGTTTTTTGCCACATGACAGCGATAACAGGGTAGTAAAGGAGGTACAGCGGAAATACAAAGATGATTCTGCAATACGTCCTACTGTGATCTTGCTCAAAAGGCCACATTAGGTACATCGTCGGCCTTTAAATCCTCTCAGATGAATTTTTGTACTTCTTGATCCATTCCTTAAAAAGTTAATACTTCCCTAATTGCATGAGGTCACACAAGTCTACGGCTTAATAGTGCTGTCGTTCCCAGTATGCTCATAATTCGAGCGAGGGTCAAAAGACAACTTCATGGTCACCAGAACTAGGCCGTCACCTGTGGCATACCCATCTCTCATGGAGTTCGTACTTTTTTTTGTAAATCCGCCACAGCGGCCATGATTGAGTCTTCCGAACACCAATCTTACAGCAGCACCGTGGATAGGTTATATATCGAGAGAAAATTTCAATTCAAGTATCTTTGTTAAGTTGCTGTCACTCGCAATTCGTAGAAGTGATAACCAGGGGTAGTGTAGGGGCAAGTGGCGCAATATCACACACGAACCAAGCCTTCCTGTTTTATCGAAATGATATCTTGTTTCTCATTGAGAGCCATGAATCTACGGAACGTATGTTGCAGAAGCTTTACTTAGGCTTCTAAGGCGTTCTGGTGGACCAATGAACTTCTAGTAAGTAGCACAACCACTCACTGTGCTGTCACTACGTTTTCAAAGTTAATTACGAGAAGCCTCATAACTTACTAAATTCACCAACTATGTGTTCAAATGATTTCGGAATTTTAAAATTCATTTCGTGGTGGTCTGATGCGTACTATATCCTGACTTCAGGTATGTAAAAGTTGGGATAGTTGAACAGTTACGAAATTATTCAAAAAACGCAACAATTATGAAAAATCGGGTCATTGTGTCCTCGTATGGTGAGAAGTGATTCGTTCTCACGAGCGCAGAACGACCCACTTTGAATGTGGCGAGAAAGTATGTGGACGAGCTCTTCGCGTTCCCCCGGGACGTAAGCGAGTGATTACGGTTACTTGGGCTCGTTTTACTTTCCGTTACGTGGACCTTGCAACCAATATTGTTCGTTGAAGCCTGAATGCTTGAATGCAACACTACCCAGTCACCAACCCAGCTACTTTCAATCCTCAGACATCTGTGAAAGGGAGAAAACTACTAATGACTCACGAGATGTATTCGTGGAATTTGTGGCGGCGAAGTCCCACCAAAACATCCCAAAAGACTTTAGTGAGGGGTCGACAACCTTACAAGGATTTGAAAACTTTGCAAAAGTCAAGAAAAGTTGTCTGGAAAGCGACAGGAACACTGACTTACGAACCCACTTGGAATAAGAATCAGCTCAACAAAACATTCACTTTTTTACGTGAAAATTCCAATTCTGATTAAAGAGGCCTGTTATATCCCTCGTTTGAGATACTATCTCCTTTCCCTGGATACTAAACCCAGGAACCTTAAAGGATAAAGGATAAAGTTTTTGGCGTTAATCAATCCCGTCTGGGTATTGCGCCCCCGCACTCGACTTCCATTCAGAATCGTACTGGTGTAATGAGTGCGTATGTGGCCCATTACAATGCCTAGCGGTGGCCAGCCAATGTACAAGCCAGTGCTTTTATCCTCCCAGACGAGTCTGGTACCAATTTACCGACCCCGGAGGGATGGAAGGTTTGGTTGGCCTAGGCGGGCACCGATCCGAGATTTGAACCCCTGACCGTGCGTGTGGGATTGTGCGCCACTTGTCACTACACCACCTCCGCCAGGATCCTTATTCCTCTTTACATAGGAAAGAGTTGTGCACCTCTTACAAAAGAAACTATTCTGAAATCCTCATACAATTAAGAAAGACACTCACCAGTGTTGAAAAAAGCTTGTAATGAGTCGTGTGTGCTCTGTCGGTAGACATTTTGTTGAGATGTCGACGTTGTCTGAAGGGATCTGAAACAGGCATCTCAGACTGAGAGGCAGATTTCCTCTGTACTCGGCGACTGACCGATTTCCTGCTGCTAAGTATGGATTTGCATACTGGCTGTAGATTTGAGTCTGAGCCCCATTGCTGTAGCCAGCGCTGTTGTTCAAATTGAAATTAGGATTTAGCTGGAAGGGATTCGATACGGAGCTGTCGATGCCGGATGCTTGCTGCGTGAAGTAACCTCCGTAGTCCATGGAAATACTTCCGATTCCGATCGTCGGAGATTGGTGAGACCAAAGCTATAAGTTTCTTGTTAAAATTGTTCTCCGATTACAATAAGTAACGCTATGCAACACATTGTATCAGCAGGATAACGAATAGTGCAGAAATTTCTGAAAGTGAAAGTAAAAGATGTTCTATTCAATAAATACGCTTATTAGTACTATTCACAGCAGGTCAAGATCCCCTTATAGTACTAAAGCAGCTGAGTTTTGTGAATTGCCTGGGCAAGGGCAGGACGAGCCGTGTATTTTGAGCTGTATGAAAGTATCCGTAAAAATTTCCACAACAATCTAGACTCTTTCCGGAATGTTCTGGAACTTTCTATAGAAATACTATAAGAGGATGCTATGTGCTTGTAGGAGCATATGTTATCTGAGATTCTGCTATCTCGTAGATACTTCATCACATCGAGCATCATCCTCAACCTTCTCGTTTCCGTCTTCGAAGCGGGAATCTGCATGTATGCCAAAGCTGCTTGAAACGGCTTCAGGACGATTCAAAGAGGATGCTATGTGCTTGTACGAGCATATCTTATTTTCCGTGATTTCCTAGGCACTCCACCACATCGAGCATCATCCTCAACCTTCTCGTTTCCGTCTTCGAAGCGTTGGAATCTGCATGTATGCCAAAGCTGCTTGAAACGGCTTCAGGACGATTCAGCTGCTTGAAACGGCTTCAGGACGATTCAGGGTGTGACTCAAGTTTCGAGAAGCCTCAGCAGCAGAANAAACGAAAGGGGCAATTCGGCCATTTTAGGATCAAATAAGCAAGTAAGTGGTGGCTGGATATGAAAAGCGCACAGAAGTGATGCCCTTTTATTGTAGTCCCATGTAAACTTGCAGAAATTTCGAAAAAGCGGATTATTGCTGAATTTTCGGCAAATAGTTCCTCGGCGACTACATGGGTTTTTTGACACTATACCTATCTTTTTTGTAACTGGGATACCATAAACCCTGCTGCAAGAGGCTATAGGAGCGCCAAGAGTATTTAAGCTACGGTTTGGGAAAATAGTAAGGCGGCAGGATTATTGCAGTTCAACATACAACAAGTTGCCTCGAAGGCAAGGACTGGTTTAAGATCTCGAGCTTGAGGTTGTTAGCCACCTCTCACACAGTTCTTGTTGAGAGCTCCATCGCGAAAAAGGTCGTCCATGACAGTAAACGTGATGTCACTTCAAATTTGATAGCCTTTTGCGCTTCAAAGACAGTTTCGGTTGCATCGCTGAATGCTCTGCGAAGTCTAGGTCATTCAGTCGTCGTCAGTCTAGGTCATGAACAACTCGAGGAGACATGCTCTGATGCTTGATGAAAAAGCTTGAGCCATAAGTTACAAGCTGTTCTTTTTTGTCTCAAGGTATCATCTGTATCACCTGCCGTCCCCCTGGTCATCGATGGGCAGCTAAGGTGTTCCTACTTAATACGTAAAGATGCTGAGTAAGGTCTGCAACAGCTTCGCGGCTGCGATTTCTCGATCGTGTAAAAAAGTCATTTTCAACGAGAAGGAAAGCTTTTGGCGGAAAAATACCATTCCTCCCAAACTTTTCAGTACCGTTCCTGAAACATCATGCGCCGTTTGGAATGGGAACACTTGGGAGTGAAGGTCGACGGCCCCTACCTACATCACCTCCGCTTTGCAGACGACATCGGACTGAACATCGAGCAGGTAAAGAGAATGCTGGCCGAGTTTGACAGGGCTTTTGGAAAGATCGGCTTGAACTCAACGAAGACTATGTTCATGAGAGACGAATTGGTACCTGATGCTCCCTTCATACTGAACGGAGCGGATATCTCCGAATACTCGAACTATGTGTATCGAGGTCGAGAAGTCAACATGATGAACGACCTAGCTCCAGAGCTGTACAGAAGGAAACGCGCCGCGTGGGGAGCATTTAAGGATATCGAGGGAGTAGTGAAGAAGACAAAGAACATCCGGCTCCGCGCTCACCTTTTCGACACTGCCGTCCTTCCTGCTTTGATGTACGCCTCGGAGAATTGAACTTCACGGAAGCAAGATGAGGATGCTGTCAGCGTTATTCAACGCGCTTTGGAAAGGACGATGCTCGGAATTTCCCTATACACGCAAGTGCAGAAGGGAATCCGGAGTTCCGAGCTCCGTCACCGAACGAAGATCAGGGATGCCGTTGATTACGCCAAGAAATCGAAGATCAGGTGGGCCGGACACGTTATGCGATATAGTGATGACCGTTGGACCAGGGCGGTTACTGACTGGATCCCTCGGGACATCAAACGAACTCCAAGACGGCCGCCAACGAGATGGCCAGACTTCTTCACGAAAGCTCTGAACGAAAGGAATGTTTCAAGGTATCACCTGAAACAACCAAAGCCCTCAATCGCGCATTTGCTCCAGTAGTCCTGATTTGCGAATGTTCGTAGCTCCTCAGCAACTTCCAATTCTTTCTTAACAACTTCATCTATTTGCTTTAACCGTATTAGTTTATTTAAAACTGCTTATCATGCAAGGTCAATTGAAGCTTATATAAGGTGGTAGAAAATGTTGGTTGAAAAGCATATTTGGCGATCATCGAAGTCTAAAAAGGATCTTTCCCAAACCCTCTAATTTGGAGTTATGAGTATTCAATTTCCTTTTGTCTATAAGAACCACCAATGTCTAAAGATATGATTGAGACCAGAAAGCTTTTGCCTCCTCGATCAATCCCACTTTTCAAATGAAATTTCATGTGGAATTTTCACGATTCCGTGAATGGACAATCAATCGGGAACAAAATTTTAACGACGGCAAGAAAACTTCATAAGCATGGTAAATGAGTTGGTTAGGTAGAAACGGAATTACCGTCGCCGGAAAATCGGATATATTGCCGGATCACCGGATTACGAGAGGTGGAGCTAAAGGCGGAGAAGGAGAAAGTGGGCGGGCTCAGCTCTAATTGGCTGCTCTCGCTGACCGTATCCAGCAAACATTTGGGTTGAACCTGCGGCTTTTCCACATCAACCCTCAGTGTCAATGAAGGCAAAGTGTAGTTACATCATGTAAAGAAATAAAGCACTGCTCATCATGAACAACCATTTTTACCGCTAATTATGTGGATGGTCATCAGTTGAGGGATTAAAAACTACTTGATCACTGTAAAGGTTAATCCGTTAAGAAAGAGGCGAACAAACTTTCAAGATCACCGATTATTCCAATTTAAATAGACTGCTCGATGGTGTTTAAGGAATTTGAGGGGCCCAGTGCTCGAACCCAAACCACTGCCCTTAATGTAGCTTTTGCTGATTATTCTGAAGAATGGGATTTCTCCGTTTAAGTAGTCATCGGACGCCAGTGAGGACAGTAGACTGGTCGTCAAGCAGTATTTAGGTCCAAAACGCCGAGGTTTTCGCCGTCTTGATAACTATTCGTAATATTAATGTTTGTTGACTACTGTTGTTGTTTACTAGTTCGAGCTAGATTTGAACTTTTACTTCACGTATAGGTATTGTCTAACTATCTAATTGAAGGGATGGAGTTCTCACAAGAGAAGTATCTTCAAATAAATAGGTGTTGATGATGCTGTATTCTTCTAGGAGGGCTTCCATTACCTCTAGCACCCAGCTATCTGCTCTTAGGTCGACATTATCCTGATGAGGCTTCCCACAACTGGGCCTTAATCTCAAGTGCCGTACAACCACTTGCCGTATGTTTCCATGCGATCACGACGTCACTCTAGTGGCCCCTCGACATCTGACCCGCACTATGATAATTTAGCGCCAGAACATGTGTCATTAATACGTTAGCTAACATATCCACCGTGTGACGGTTAGTTTTTGTTTACATGAGGAAGTGATAGGTGAGCTTTTATACTTCAAGTATAGCATAATTTATATTCGCTATATAACTGCGCTTTGTAGTAACCAAAACTTCAAACGAATAGATATTTTGAAAAATCCCAATGAACAATGAATGGAAAGTACTATGGCAGGAAAAACCCTTTCTAAAGTGATAGTAGATCAAAAGGACAGAGGCATCCAGCGCGAAACAAGCGGGGAGAGCGTCTATATTCGGGTTTCTATTCAGAATTCATGACGATGAGCCTCGGTAGCGACGCCTTCCATAAACTGATGCCATCTAGTGCGAGAGGGAAAAAACTTAAGCTTTCTTCCCGAAAACCGCGTAAAGCAGTAGAGCGCAGGTTCTTCACGTTTCGTGGCGGCACAGAGTTCTTGAAAAGAGTTTGCAAATTTCTTCTGTATTTGCTAGCTTTAGCAAAGCGGTATTCATTATATCCATCGCGCCAACTTATATGGCATAGTTTTCGTTATGTACTTCACCATGTTCTATCTAACTTCGTTTTAATTTGTGTTTTGGTTTGTTGTTAGTTGTAGGTTTATTTGTTAATCTTGTACATGTGTTTGGCACGTAATAAATGGCAATGGTTGACTTGATATGGAGAGCCGATGTAGGAGTAGCGTTTCCAGCCTCCCAGATAAGTCTGGCACCAATTAGCAAATTACCCATGAGGGATGGAAGTTTGATTGGCCTGGAGTGGTATTAATCGAGGAATGCATCCTCAGACCACACGTGTGATAGAGCTCTACTTGCCATCATACCGCCTCTGCCCCGCTTTTCAAATGATAGCTGTTGATTATAGGCTTTATTCAAACTGTACTGTTTAGGAATACTGAGAATATGATCTATGGACGTAAATTCTTGAATCCTAATCATGATGAAGTGATTGGTAACAGTGGTTTACTCTTATGAAGGAAGGTGAATTAATCGAAAAATTTTTAAAAATGCTGAAATTGTTGCTGAGCTGCATGATCCTGAAAAAGCAGGCATTGTTCCGAGTCGATCGTCAAAGATTTCTCATTTCGCAATTGTCCAGATTTTTTTCTGCCTTGTTCTGGAAGGTTCCATACAGATACTCGAAAAGGACATTGTTAATTTTATATGCATATTATAATCTGAAGATTTTGTGATTACGTTGCTCTTCGGCTTCGCAGCGCTGAAACCAAATGTGTGCGAAACCTTTTCAAAAGCCTATGAGATCTAATACTTCACACAAGTCAGAATTTCAGCAGCAGCGTGGCCGCCGGATTCCACGATGAAGTATGTATTGAACATGAGGAGACACCCAAGTATTTAGGGTTACATAAGGAATCAAGGAAGAGGAAGCCGGCTATGTTATACGTACGCAAGCGGCTATTATCGTTATGCAGCAATTCCATGAAAAGCCTTAGTGCAATGGAATCCAGAAACACCTGTAAAATTCAATACCTGCAGTGTTCCTTTGCTTTTGTGCCATCTACTGACTGTTCATTACTTATGTATAATTGACGAGGGTGTCTCTTCGTTCAGAAAATTTCAGCATAAAACGCCTATCTTCGAAACACCAACTTAATCGACGACGTTGTAATGGCATTTCATTCTTGGAAATTTCAAGCCCGAGCTAGGTTACAGGATTCATGCCTTTTACTGGGAAGTTCTGCCTGAAAACGAAGGTCAATGAACATCACTAGATATGTAAATACAAGTAATACAAAGTTTCAATACGATACAAAACGTATAAATTTCGTCGGTATGGTAATGAACGTATCGTATCATCACTGAAAGGGCTGGAGGTTTTAAAGGGATACAGGATGTGTTGGAATTCGTGACATCTCACCAGACATATACACCACACAATGTGACACACCCATTGAATAGATTATTCATTGGTTTCATTGTTATTTTCATGTAGGCACCTTAGCTTTTCAACTTGTCCTTAAACTTGATATAATAATATTTGTTTTCCTTTTTAAATCTAGGACCAGAAATATAGTTTTATGCTTGTCTTAGGAACCGATTTTTTCTCTAGAAAACAGTGCAGTATGTGTAACGTGTCCGATGAAGGATAATGAACCGCTTTTAACGTACTCTCAAGTTATATGTATGTATTAGGTTGATGCATAATTATTGCGGATTTTTTCGCGGCTTTTTTCTCCCTATGTATTAGGTTGATGCATAATTATTGCGGATTTTTTCGCGGCTTTTTTTCCCCAGATCGAATTGGAATGTTGAGTCCCTGTTTTCCCTAGAAATGATCTACTTGATTTTCTCTACAAGAATATACTCAAAAAACCATCCGCATATTCGCGAAATTAGGCTTAACTACTTCGAGAAAGATTGGAAGGTGGCACAGTCATTCCGCGATCTCAGTAACTTTTCGGCGATCGAACAATGAGCCAGAACCAACCAAGAAATGGGATCTGCCCCTAAATCTGCCATATTCACCAGCAGAAACTTTTATGGATTATCTCGTCAACCGTTCATCGAAAAAATGGCTAGAGAATAGAAGTTACGTCGATTTGGATGACTTGATGGCCGATGTCAAGGCGTGGATCGCCCGTAAGGATCAAAACTTCTTCGCTTTTGGTACACGACTAACTAATCAATGGGAAGCAGTGCTTGACGTAGATGGTAAAAGTTCCGGAGTAATTATTTGAATATGTCTTTGCTTAGTATTTCTGTAATTTCTTTAAGTAAAATTTGCTGGAAAAATCCACAATAATTATTCATCAACCTAATATATCAAACGAGCCGAAAATTATGAAAGAGCTCGTGTTTGGTGAAAGGCACAGCAGACACCCGTCTTCGTTGCAGGAAAGTTTTTTTTCCCAGTTGCGGAGTACTCTTTAACCATTCCTTCATTGTGACCTCAGAAAGGGAACAGAAGATAAGAATGGCTGAAGTGGTGTTAAAGCATAACTTTGATTTCCGCAGTATTACGACTTTTGCAGCTCAGCCTTCAAAGTTATGAATACTTTGAATCGACCAGAGGTACTGTATGTTGATTTCCATGCCTAAATGAGCTCTGGACGATATTACAGACACCATGAAAATGTTCTTTAGCTAAATCTGTCAACTCACTATCGTAAGCTGAACCTGAGTAAATATGAGTTCTGCCTGAATCTGAAATGAATTCAAATTGGATCCGACGAACTATTTGTAATAAATTCGAACTCAGTAAGAAGGACAAGAATTGGGTAAGAATTACTATTAGTTAAATTATCTACTTTCTGCCCACCAGAACTCTGACTTCACAAAATTTATGCGCTATGTATCACATGACGGGAAGGTGCTATGGGTGAGTCCTCGCTGGCTGCTCATCCACCTATCGTCAAAAATTTATGCCCTCTGAAGAAATCGTGTTATTTCCTTCACCAGACTTCAGTGGAATAGTATAGTTACGGAACACTAAGCACTGAAAAAAACAAAAAAAAATCTCTGATGAAAATTTTAACTTTTGCCTTCTTCTGAATTATAATCCCTTCTTCAACTGGACTATAAGGTGATTGTCGTTGAGTCGTCGTCGCTAAGTGCCTGATGAAGAAGAAGAAAGTTGCATAAAATTATCCTTTTACGTTCCCCGCCAGGCGGCGGTTGTTGAACGTGACCGGCCGGGCCACCACCGTAATCCTGCCAGCGCTACGTATTCGGCTTCCACGGCAATCACATTAGTATCTGGCAAATGTCGCCTAATCAGTGGACAACGAACGCATTCTGCGATTGCCACCGACCTCTCCGACAACAAACCATCGGTGGTGGATGGAAATCAGACTATTTTGAAGTACGAAAATAGAAGAAACAGCCCCGGGTTTCATAGAATTTTCTGGGGCGAGACTTGGTCAATTAAGACATCTAGGACAGGCGAATCAAAAAACAGTCTAAGCAGTTCGACATGAAACATAATAATACGAGATTTCTTGAAAAAATTTCGGGAAAGGGATCTGCACCGCACGATCACAGCAGATTGCTTCTAAAGTTAATCGTGCAATGGTGGGAATAGGGTTCGCGACGCATTTCTTGTCGTCACCCACATCTATCTAGTCAGAACTTCCTTTGAGGGAAGGTGTTAGAAACATATTCCCCTACCAAGCACTTTTTCTACGGAGCAATTTAAACAAAGGAGCATGTGAGCGCTGAGGTGACTGATTATTGTTCAAGGGAAAGGACTCATCCCTTCAAAGAGGCTCGTGCAGAGGCTACAAAAAGTAGCTTCTGATTTTGGTCTCCAGCTTGTAGGCCTCTCGTTGTACTGGATTGTATCACAGCACTAAAAACGTTCACAAAGTGTGAAATCCACAAAGTGTGGAGACCCAATTTCTGATCTCGTTCACGCTCTCAAAGCCTCTGGCCAGTTTTCTCAGGCAACGTTTTAATATCGAGATCTCGAACCAGCGCTTTCAATGCTCATTTATGACAATTGCGATAATGTATAATGATAATTCGATTGCACGTGATTCAGTCAAGGCGAAGTTTACCTTATAACTAGACTCCAGTCTCGTAATGAGTATTACTCAACTTTTCCACTAAATTAAATGTTCTCGAAAGCCTCGCCGTTCCTCATTCCAACGATACTCCGGCCGGCCAAGGATATCAGCATCTTATCAGTTATGACATGGCGTAAACTTCATCATGCACGTTCCTCAAGTAGGGACTACTATTTTCTGTTGTCATGCTATTATGGATAATCATTAACAACACGTCTCCCTCCTTTCAAGTAAGATCTTTCATTCAGGCATTTGTAGTGAAGTGACAATGTATGGCTAGGCAAACTTATAGAAAATGGGAGTTGTAGACTTCCGAATTTCACGGTGTACTGTAGCGGTTGAGGTGCAATCCCATCTCATAAGCTGGCGGTAACAATCTCGAACTTTCGTGCTGTTCTTCTTCGTTTCCTCCGAGTATCATCGCCTTGGTATATTATCGAAGTGTTGCCAGACGGATTTGGCTCTGTCGAAAGGTCAACCGCGAGAACGCCAACACTGGTGTGGGTAAGATGGAAAGAAAGAGAAATTCGTTCAATTAAAAGGTACATCACGAATCACGGCAATGTGTGAAGTGATGTGTTTTGTTATGGAAAGGTTTTCCGTAACGATCTTCTCTTGGGGAGGACCGAGCTGCTCTCAGAGCAAGTGCAGATTAAGTATCTTACGTCTTACAACGACAATCCAATAAGAACATGACAAAAAACTCAAAACAAAAAACAAAACAACAAACTCAAAACAACAAACTTCTCTATTTCAAGTAAACAATAACATGTTAACGATTATACAATTAAGAATAAGTAATAAATGGAGAATTAATAGAGAAGTAATCAAGTGAAAATACCATGCCTATATTTAATTATTTAATTTAATTCAATTTAGATGAGAGAGTTCCACATATAACATTATGTGACTATTAACATTATTGAGTAAAGAGTAAAAAAGCTCAGAATTGCAGGAACAACGTTTACAACATTAAACAACACATATTGTATCAACGTGATCATCATAAGAGCCATACTCAAATCTCTCATTTAATCTCTCATTATAAATGTCCAAGTTCTTCATTAGGATACTTTCTGAAGGGATAAATTGCAACCATAACTGTTCTTGAATGCATATTAAAGTTTTTCATCATCTAGATTTTTAAGACCTTATTGTAATTGCGTTTTCTAGCCGATGGTGTATTATATTATCATGAAGCTCTTACTAGTGCGAACTCATCAGCTTGTCTAGTGTTACTCAACAAAATGTCTTCCAGCGCGAATTAAAGATTCGATCAAGATGTATTTCACTAAGAATTCTGCTATCATAATTAACACTACAGGGTGCGCCATAAATATGGTAATAACTTTTCGGGCGCCCGTGATTTCCTTGCTTGGAGGATTCCTCCAAACCTGCACCTTCTCTTATGTTTGTGATAAACCTTAGTCCACATGTCTACTTTGGTGCTCTCAATTCCTCAGATTTCGAAAAACGGTGGAGCCTCGCAGGCATTCCTAGCTCCTCCATCTTTGCGCGCACTTGGTGAGTCGCTTTCCGGAATCGCTCCTCGTTTCAACATTTCCCGCACTGACAGTCTGTTGAATCGCGATGCCTAGGCAGGTCAACGACAAACCTCAAAACGGTCGTCTTGTCTCACATACGACCCCTTTTCCCCATACAATTGCTTTGGAAGGAGTAGGAACCTGCAGAAACGCGAGAAAAATTGCTGCTGATTTGTTTGTATGCTCTACTCCGATGAGAAGAGTCTACCTCAAGTAAATAAGATTGTATAAAGATAGGATGCGAAAGCCTTATAAGCATCTTCTCGAGAAGTTGGAGAGAAAATACAAATGCCGTGCACTACTTGCGCGCGATACGCGCTTCGACAGAGTTTTTTCCGACTGAAGTGTGTCAGCGCTGAAGAAATGTTGAGATCTCAGAGTATGCCTATATTTTTACACTACGAGTGCTGAAGACGCTGAAAAGGTTCACATATCGTCTCTCATAACCTATTCCCCTCTTTTATGATTGTTTGGGTCAGAATTTCCACCATCGCGGCGATATCGCCAATTGTGGTCGAGAAAGTACAAAATTCAGTCCATACCTTTCCAAAAAGGGTTTTTATGAAAGGATGCAGCAGAGGGTCAAATATTTCTTTGAGGATACAATTTGAAAACTGCGACGCACTTGCTCACGAATGGGAAAAGATCAGGACTGGTGCTGAGGAAATGCTCGCGACTTTCCCAGCTTGCAATCCTACTACGAATCTCACGGACCACAGTGTAATAGGTCGCTAGATATAATCCATAGCGGAGAGGAAAGCCTGCGATTCAGAACGCAATACTGCTTCTGCTCCTAAGATATCATCGGAAAAGCTTGGGCTGGAGTTCTTCAAGTAACTCTGCGTGTCACCGTCGATCAGCAGCCTAAGCGTCTTCGAGCTATAATTAGTACAGTAAACGGTTATATAAAGTGACCATGTGCTTGTTTTGTAGATGCGATGCACAGTAAATAACTCACAGGAATTGATAATGTATTAACATGAGCTGCGGTTACTGGGGGTCAATTTTTTGTTACCATACTTATGGCGCACCCTGTACAATGTGAAATTTTGTATCCATTTTTTATTAGCCTCATGATGATTAAGGGCGAGGCGACTGGCGACTCGACTGCAGTTGAGCAGGCGACTGCTTTGTTGCCTGCTCGTTCAGAAGGAGATGAAGAAGCGTTTCGAGCTGCTGAACAGCCAGGCTAAAAATATTAGATTCATACGGGAAAAGCCCAAAGACACTTGGCTGCAACACGCAAGTTCACTTAAACGGGGGTTTCTAGGACTAAATGGTATAGAAAACCCACCAGCAATAGCATTCTGGTTTATTTGAGGTGCGCGCATCCTCTCAAATCCATCACAGCGAACATTATTAGGACAGCAAAAATGGTCTCATCAGGTGACCGCAGGGCGGCGGAATTAGTTGAGCTCGCTCAAGAGGCGGCCATCACTAATGGGTATCCTTTGAAGGAACATGCGTTCGCAGAACCCTCAGTAACAGACCGCTGGACATACTAGCGAGAGTTCGGAGAAGGTGACTTTTTGCCTTGACTTCACATCGGATTCCGTCAGTTCTGACGGAAGCATAACCCCCTTTGGTCATCCATCCCAACGGACGAGAGAGATACTGCATGGCGTCAGGGATGATCTATTCGATCACTTGCGAGCTCTGCGGGGACGAATACATAGGTGAAACCAGGCAGCCTTCAATATGTAGGCTTAAGGAACACCTAGCTGGTCTGAAGAAATCAGTACCGAAACCCCCCACCTTGGAGACCATCATAGGCAGCAAGAGGCACGTAGAGTATGAAGTCTCAGTTAGGATTTTGATGCGAGAGCCCACGACCTCCGCGCGCAAAAGTTCGGAAGCGTTCTAGATCTGTGCATAAGACCCCAAAATCAACCGGAAAAACGAATGCCTGGCCATAACAAATAGACTCGCCCCCTTCCTCGACCTGTGTGGGCTACAATTGCCACCGGCTTCAAGTCGGGGGTCAGGTAACCAGGAGCCTCCCACTGCGAAAGCGTTCAAATAGGCAGTTTGAAAGATGGATAACATGCCATCTTCTCTACTTTCAGGGTGCGTCCCTAGCCCTTCGACTACAACGCGTCTGGCGCGCGGGACAGAGGCGTTTCGAACCTTTCCTCTTCCGCGGCACAACGTTGAGCCGCGCTGTCCCACGGTTTATACATTTTTCTAGTGTAGGCATTTTTTGCTTTTTTCAAGCATTTTTTTCGTGATTTAGTCTGAAATAGGTGTAAATTCGTTAATTGTGAGTTCTCATCTTTAGTAAGGTCTATGCATAACATGACTTTGGGATCCGAAATGGATCAGCCTGCAGTAGACGATTTAGAGGGTGGTTTTGAATGATTACTGGTCGAATCCGACGAAAATAGAACTGAAGAATAAAACGTTTCAAGCCATGCTTGAAGGTGTTACACATGGGGGACTAAGACTTACTTACGATTTAGATTCAAGATTTACTTTGGTAGGCAGCCCACAAGCAAGGACTCAGCAGCTGTATTTGCTGCGGTCATGACTAATGGACGGACCATTGAATCAAGGAACGCAACTTTTTACCGACAACTAGTGAATAACTTATTGGAACATAGCACCCACTTGTCCGACGCTCGAAAAGGCGAAAAGGAATAAAGGAATACTAATAAAAGTCGAGGCAGTCAAAAGGAGGCAAGTTTTCAGAAAATTGTTACAAACAACTACCTCGAGTTTATGGAAGTGTTCACACCCCTACAAGACGAGTCAATACTAGGGGCAGTAGAGGTGAAAATCATTTTTATATTGATTGTTTCTAAAAAAANAAAAAAATGCTTAAGAAGTGTGATTTCCAGGGAGTGAATTGAATTTATTTGTAGTTTTCAGAAATTAGCAATGTTTTTCCTAGCCCACTTTGTGTTAGTGCTTGTTGATTGCAAACCCATTAAATACAAAAAACTCCAAGTAGGACTAAAAATCGAGAAAAACAAGCAATGAGAAGGGTGCGGTCCACCGTTGAGCCGCGTTGTCCCACGCGACCAGAACACCGTGGCTCACCGTTGAGCCGTGCTGTTGTCAAAGGGCTAGTTGTGGTTTACGAGTCCCTTTTGGATATCTGAAGGTTATACTTGAACTACTGAGGTCTGAAATGGTGCTTGAATTGTATGGATCTCAAATACTTTTTGGCTTCCAGGTCCTGACGAAGGTGACAACGCCGGAGCGATGACTAAATAGAGTTATATCATCTTAGCCGAGGCTATATAAAAACACCTCTAAACCGAGACTCATACCATGCCAAGATTCATCAGAATTCGATCATGCTTACTAATATTCCCTTCAGCCCTTGCTTTCATTTTTCCTATAGTCATTTCTACATGTTGCGTTCTCCAACCATTACAGGTCAGACAGTAGACAACATTAGATGTGTTGCAGTTAATTTATAGAATATTCCGTTGCCTGCGCTGGACGGAGGAGGTGAGGATAGATGTGTAGTTGGAACGCAAGCCCTGGTCGAGAGTGGTACATAGCAGGGCTCCTTCCCAACATTCCATAGATCTTCCATTTTTTCCAAATCACCATGACGTCCCTCACGATGCCTCCTATGCCACAATTGAGCAATGAGTTCATCACTGATGGCACAGATACAGCCATTTATACGGGAAAGATGATCCCGAATCTTTTTTGCGGAAAACAGCGAGCGGCAGCAACGTTAAACTGCACCTCTGCAGAAAACTGTAAATGCGTACCTGCTGGAACGAAAGTTCGATGTGAATTTCCTCCTTCGGACGTAGCAGGAGAGTTCAGTCACATCGAACTTGAACTACCCGTAGAACGTCTTTCTTGGGAACTAAAAAAGGGCAAGGATGCCGCACCTACAGCTAAAATTCCGAACCTTGTATCTTCGGAAACTTTGGAAATTTTGTAACCATGATAGACTTTTGAAGAATCTTGGCATGGTATGAGTCTCGGTATAAAGGTGTTTTTATATAACCTCGGCGCCAATTCATGTCATATATTAGAAGCGTCCCGCTGCGAAAGACGATGGAATTTCCATGCACGTTAGCTAACATCATTTGCTATAAAAGGCTACAATCATATTTCAAAATATTCCCCATTAGCGCGGATAGAGGCCCAAAGCTTACCCTCGACCTGATCGCATACGACACCCAGGCATCCTTCTTCATTTCTTCCCAGACATTATTCAGTCTTGTTCTCCAGGACTCCAAACTGGGACTGCAAGCTCGATAGGTTCTCTTCTGATCAGGACTAATCAGGGACCACGCGGGCGTGTCAAGTGAGTCACGTTCTGAAAAATAGGGTGGCCCTCACTTTTTACCAATGAAGGCAGGCAGCTGCCGTCGGCACCACTCGCGGGCAAGCTTGGCTCTGTATGCTGGAATAAGAGTCCTGCTGGAAGGACTACGAGATGTTTCAGGGATCGTGCTGTCGGATCAGTGCTTCATTACGTCCATCAGTACTCTCTTTGAGCACTGGGCTTTGTCAATTCTCATGCTGGCACTGAAGAAACTACGAGCGTCCCATACTTGGCAATAACTTCTTCAAAAAACATCATTCTACTCATTCTACTGATCTTTTAGCAACCTTTCTGTGAGAGATTGCACGCTAGATGTTTCTTTCCAGAACGCGAACCTTTTGGTTGTCGAGAGATGGTTTTATCGTAAAAAAACTTTCTGGCCAGAGAAAACGGTGAAGAGCTGCGTATCATCACTCAAGTGGGTCTTCGGCTTTCTGCATTTTTTGGCCCTGCAGTGTCTGCTGAGATCAGAATTGAAGCGAAATTTCTGTATAGGATAGGAATGGCAACGAAGCTTCAGCATGACATTCTTCCACCGCGATAACTCCGATAAGCCGTGCCCGTTGACTTCCTTTCGGCAAGTCACCTAAAACCCCGACCAACTAGCAGACGAACCATTTTAATAGTCCTATCTCTAAAACGTCGGCCTTTCTACCTTTCCTGGTTTCCCTTTGATTCAATTTTTTTTCTATATCGTTGAACAGCTTCCTTACGGTTATTATAAAAATCCCAAGGAATTTTATAATGCCCTTTCATCTCTCGCGTGTCAATGATTGCAAGTGGCATTGAATGAGCCTCCTCNATCTGGAAGATATTGGGAGTTCCACATAAATAACAATGCATATTGCAAGGAAACCTTCTTATGCAACTAAGTAATAACAAGTAATGTGAATTCGATAGATTATTTCTACCCTCAAACTTTCTGAATTTTGGCGCAAATAATTTCGGGACACCCTGTAAATCCGCTCTCACACAAAAAAGTATAAAATGCTCACATCCGTATCCAATCTTCTAGATCTTGGAAAACTCCTTCTTCACTCAATTACAAAACATCACTTAACAGACATGGTAACTGCCCTACTACTAGTGACACTTTATCAATTTATTCTCACTCCGTAGCAGATTACGAGACAATAACGTAAGGAGCGAGGTTGCAATGCGAATGGTGACAACTAGCATTTCCTAACTAAATTAATCATAAGTACTTCGAGAAAGAGTATCTTTCGACTGCAACAGTTTCATGAGTTTGGTGCACTGTAGGAAACTATGCAAAAACCTGTTCATTATTCATACAACAAAAATTTTGATTCGTTTCAGGACACTGAATACAATGAATAAATACATTCTTGACTAAATGGCGCACTTTCAGAAACTTCAGGAGTAGAGGTCGAAAAAAAAGTTGACACGGGCTCGATTATTAGCAACGCCTTACGTTTACTAATGCACTGATTCAACAGTTAACTGCACATCGATTCGAACACAATAAACACAGCTAATGAGAACTTCATGTAGCAAATATGCCTAATGTACATATATATTTTACAGAAGCAAAAAAAAAAAAAAGATTCGCAAAAACCGTGGAAGACGAACGCTGCATGACGACGGCTTGCACCTCAGCAATACTCATTGTATTCATGTCGAATTAACAAGGGTGGCACGTTCCAGCGTGAAAAGATAATTGAATTCATCTGAATCTAGTCGCTGGATGTCGAACATTATCCTCGGGTCATAGGGCGTATCCAGCTGAAAAATCGTGGAAATTGTAAAATATGGAAACAAGATATATATATATATATATATATATATATATATATATATCGCATATTAAAACAGTATCACAGAAGTCACATATTTGAAAGTAAGTCAATACTCGGCGATATTACCCTAAAATTCCATAGATAAGACCGGTTGAAACTACCAGTGAAAAATGAATTGGAATGAAATTGAAATTGAATGCAGTCACCGTTTCAACCGCTTTTATCTATGGAATTTTAGGGTATATACTTACGGCTGCACGACACATAAAAAGAGAACGCTAATGTTCTCAATATCTACGGAAATTTTGCAGAAAAACAAACTCCCTGATCAGCATCATTCTGTACACAACTTGCTTTGAGTCCAACCACATGTACAAGGTGGCTGGAAAGTATAGGATGCGGCGTTTAGCGCTTGCTGTCACCTTAACAACGGCTTTCCGATGCTGTCGTAATCTTTCGAGACTTCGACAGCGAGGGAGCTAAGAAATGAGCCTTATAAGTCATTTGATTTACAGCCTCCTAAACCTCGCTATGAAAGTTTATGCACATCAATCCACCATCAAAAGTTGCCCAAGGAAGGTCTCAGAAGTTGTTGAATTGCGAAGCGACTTGGCATTCGCTCTCGAACCGTTCAAAATGTCTCTGCTGCACACAGGGCGCGAGGACGTGCTTCTGACGAAATGGTTTCAAATTCCCATGAAACTCTGAATAGAGACCTAAGCATATCGATATCCCTTAACAGATTTAGAAATGAAAACTGCTAAAGAGTCTACAAAAGGTGGTGAGCGCTCGAAGTTTGCAGCGCAAAGCATGGAATAATAGTGCCATTTGATATGCGCGGCAGAGGAGCGATGAGAGACTGCTTCCCATTGGTGTTTTTGTTTTGCAAAACGTGTTTTCTTTCGAATGAAAACTCTTAATCTGTTTTTATTTACTCATTCAAATCCGCGATTTGGTTCGGCTATCATTTTACTCGAGTTAAGTCAGGTATTTGACAACACATTTCTTTCCTCACCTCTAACTACTTTTTCCCCGCATTATAGAAGGTTTTGAACAAAGTTTTGTTTTTAAACGTATCTTTCATTCGACTGCACGCCCTGCCCATCGTGGGAGGTGTCTCGCTAGTTACAAACCACTCTCTTTGTTTTCATTTCTGGTGTCCTAGCCTTCGTTGAATCAAGTGACAAAATTATTGAAAAGTACCGTGCTAGTATGTGCTCTGTTCATGTAGACCTAGGCTCCATGCATCCCAAACTTGAATCGATCTCAGGTGCTTCTTCACAAGATACCACATTTCGCGACTGTCAAAGAGACAAACATACAGACAGTCAAACAAACAGCCACACCATGTGGCTTATATATATTCAGGATAACGACATGTGGATAGCATAGAGATCATGTCTCCACATCTGATTAGGGTCGATTCGCACCATGATGCGAAGTGGCTTCAACTGTACACCTTAGCCATAGCAGTAGCCCCGGAGCATTCTCAGCAATCTGTTGAGTGACATTACTTTTCAGTCCAGACCCCAAATTCTGGGAATACGCCTGACCAAATCATCCAAACCCTTCATTTTTACTATGCCAGTTATCATAATTGATATCACACAGATTCTGGAGAGCAATAGTGCTAAATTTACCGGTGGCAAGTCGGATGACTTAAGTTTTAAGCGCCCCAACGATTCTAATCAGCCAACGTTTGAATGTATTTTAAAACGGAATCAGTCATCACCAGTATTGTCTTCCCTCGAGGTGCTAGGAACATTTTCTTTCGTCCCTGCCGCGAGGCAGTATAGCTCAGTGGTTCTGGCCTCTCCAGCCGATCATCACCACAAAATCGCACGACATGTCCAGCCAGCTTCTCTGTTCTCAACGTGTGACGGAAGTCGGAACTCTGGATTATATGAAGCTGGAGTATTCGGGGATGTTTCTTCGATTAGCGTGCGGGGAGCAACAGGCAACAATGAGTTTCTCATGGACATCGCCTTCGTTCTGCCTTGAGCCGATATTTCCACGAAGCTCTTATATTGGGCCAGCATTCATTCGCCTGCCCGATATTCATTGTTATATGCACGATGTCTCCTGCAAAGCGGAAACGATGCAAGTAGCGGCCATTAACTTTCACTTCCAAGTTTACCCATTCCAATGACGCATGATGCACTCGAGAGTGACTCTAAAGCTCTGGTGAGAAGGTGTCGCCCATTGAACCCTGCTTATCACGTTGACCATAACTTTCCAATGGATGACGAAATCATGCTTGAGAAGTCGTTATTAGAGCTCAGAAAGCAGCCTCGTATGTCGAGTAGGAACACCTTGGTTGACCAAAGCTTCAATTACCACTTCTGCCTCGACGGTATCAAAGACGTTCCTCGAATCAACGAAGTCAGGTATAACGGCATCCTAAACTCTCGCGATTCTTCGATAAGTCTTGTGACAGGGTAGATACAATTTATTGCACCGAACCTTTGCTGAAGTCCTTCGCATTTCTGCTCCTTGCCTAATATTTTGCCGACCTTGATGAGGATGACTCGTGTGAACAGTTTGTAGACGAAAGAGAGAGAGCAGGCAGATTGGGCGAAGTTATCTCCTGTTTACCCAGCCAGCAACACGACTTGCTAGCTTTCTTGACGTGGGCACTTTGCATGCCGATAGATTCCGCTATGAGGAGCCTTGCCAGAGTTCTTACAATAACTGATAAGAAGCTCTTCAGATGTTCTGGTTTGATCCTATCGGGAACGGGCGCCGTAAATTCTTCATCAACGTGATAGCATCTCGAATCTTTTGAGGGGAAGTGGGAAAAATAGACTGCATAAGGTGGTAGGTAGGCAGGTAGACGTGGCTGTCGAAGAATTTTAAGTAGAAGTCGTAGATGACCTTCTCGATCGCCCTTCGAGATGCAGTAACTGCTTCGCCAAGGTAAGAACCGAAATTATTTTGGTCTTGCAATTGCTTCGCGTCAGAAGGCCCCGCAAATGCTTTTTCCTTTCTCCGCGGCTTCGACCAGACCGCTGCTCTTCTCGAGTCATATCTTCCGTTGTAGCATCTTCGCATAGCATCGCGAGTTTGGACGTCAGGCTCTCGATTGTCTGCTGCTCGCTCTCTTGTTTTCACTCAGGGTTAGAGGTCGGAAGTGTACGAGGAGACGTCTCCTGACCATTTGTAGGCTCTCTACCTTCCTGGCACTACCGCGACGCTGCTTGACGAGCCGATCGTACCTATCCTACTTATATAATCGGCTAAGTGTGTCTGTTGGTGTGTTTGTGTGTGTGTATGTGTGCGTGTCTGACCGGAAATTCATAACTCCTGTCCCCGTGGACCGAAAGCGTTCAAACTTGGTAGGAGTACAGGCGGCAGGATGGAGACACTTTTAGTGGGCGGCAGGACCGGACTCCTCCCAAAGGTGGCGGGGTTTGTGAGAAACAAATGTTCGAGCAAAANAAAATTCATAACTCACGTCCCCGTGATCCTAGAGCACTCAAACTCGGTAGGAGTACGGGCGGCAGGATCAGAACACTTATGGTAGGTGGTAGGATCAGACTCCACTCACATTGGGCGGGGCTTGTGCAAAAATTCACAACTCCTGTCCCCGTGATCTTAGAGCGTTCAAATTTGGTAAGAGTTATGGGAACAGGATGGGAAACTCATTGTAGGTGGCAGGACCAGACCCCGCATAGGGGCGGGGATTGCGCGAAATTCGTCAATTTGGCTGTAGAGCGTTGAAACTGGGTAGGAGTACAGACGACAGGATGGGAACACTTAGTACAGGTGGCAGGAAAAGACTCCGACTACAGGGGCGTTGTTTGTGCGAAAATTGACAATTTGGCTATAGGCCGTTCAAAGTATTCCAATTGCACGAAAATTTCACGGAGGTACGCTTCCTTAGCCGAGCTGTCCCCTTTTTTTTCCTTGGTGATATTATACGCCGATTGAATAATCGCCTTTGTGTTATCATAAGATGTTCTTACCGGACACAGCGAAGATTGCTCACAAAAAAAATCGCTCCCAATTCGGAGCTAATGCTGAGGGCGTAGAGCATTCGAGGAAAATCAAAATCCGAAGAGTTATTTACGCATAGCAAATTCCTTACAGGAAGGAGGACCGCCTGGCGAAGCCGGGCGGCACCATAAGAAGGAGGGAAGCCCGGCTTAGCCGGGCGGCCCGACTGGTCATAAATGATTTCGAAAACGGTGCCTTCCACCAAACTCTGAATGGATCGGGAGGATCCCTTTCGATGATGGTCTAGGGATTTGCTTCTTGAATTTCGCACTGTCACGCTTTATGATTTCTTTAACACCAGACTTTTAAACTTCTTTCTCATTCACCTCCTTCTAACTACCCGTGCACAAATCTACTTGCGTTGCTTTTTCACATGACCATTAGAGTGCCTTCGTACATTAGTGTGCTTCCTTCTCTCATATTGCAAGAAAGTTTCGCCGAAGGTTATCCTCACAGCCTCTACACATCAAGCTCACCCGCCGTCCCATAGTCATCTGCATTCATCACTGTGAGATGTAAAAATAAGCTGTAAACAATCTATGATGCGGTAATGACCTATTTGAAAGGAGGACAAGGTACTATTAAAAGTGCGTATGGTTGCACACGGTGCGAATGGTTACGAAAAATGCACAAATCGACAAATCGATAGAGCAACTGTTACAAATACCTATAAAAACAGCTCGAAAAAATCTCTCTTTGATGACCTGATTTCAGAACAATCTTTTGAAGAGACCTAGAACCCCTTCCAAAATACCTTCAACAGTTTCTGCAACTATACGTGGACGGAGAAGTCCACGTAGACAGATCATGTTTGAAAAATATGACACTGTGTCAACATCCACGAATGGCACGAGAACAAAGAAAAACTCACTACTGGAGCTTTCAACTTGGAGGCAAGCTGAGGATTGAGCTTGAACGGAACACCTTCAACACCGTGAATTTTCATTACACCAGGATTCTAAAAAAAAAGAGTAACAAAACGTGATAGAGCTCATATTCATCAGCAGCAACTCATGCAATTACTATCTGAAGACAATAGGCATAAGAATGAATGTTGAGAAATATAACCAAAGACTTTTAACTAGTATTAATTTATGGCTGATGTTACTTTACCCAGTCGGTCCTGTCTCATGACCTTCCGATAAGGGAAAGAGTTCCTTAGAGGTTATTCACCGATTTAATGTCACTTTGAGGTGGAACGAGTAAATTAGTTAGCAAACAATATAGAGAATTACCTAGCCAATCCACACACCTGCATAATAAAAAATATGCTCTCAACACTATAAGATTGAGAAGATTTTGCCGTACAACACCTCCTCATCGTGGAAGTTGAGGGTCAGAAATAGTTCACAGGCATCCCCGGACATAACCCGTGTAAAATAAATAAATAAATAAATAAATAAATA
>UZAF01017425.1:7048-33946 GCA_900617895.1 Haemonchus placei
TTTCTCAGAATTTGTTTGTTCTATCGTAATGTTTTGTGTTGCTGGCGTTTGTTTATGTTTTCTTTTTCAACGCTGTCTTATATGGCGTATATGATAAATAATTAAATAAAATAAAAAGATCCTTCAACACAGACAAGAACTCAAGTCGAAGCTCGGGCAGAAGTTCCTCAACTCAATGTAAAATCTCCAGCAATTCCGAGAATTATCATGCAGCTGAGGGAAGTTCCGCCCGGATATGCTTTTGAATGTTCGCTTTTTGAGAGGTGCCTGCTAAGTCTTTGTGAGATACGGAAAAGCAAGACCAGTAGACATTAATCTGCCGTCAGTCTAACATTTATCTTTACTAAAAGACCGCCTATTTCCTTCTACCATCCAGACTACTACCTTCAATTTTTGCACTGTTGCCTACTTTACCTCCCAAAAAGGTTTCGAACGATGGCTTATCCTTATTTAATACTTATCGAACATGTAATCCTAAACAAACGCATTACCTTCCTAAAATGTAGTCACCCATAAGATTATCGTAATCATTCAGTTATCGATTACAACTAGCTGCTATTTTCAGATTTTCGAAATGTCGACCTCCTGAGTGGGCTTCTTCTTTTATATAATTTGATACTCTCCTACTTCATCTTTGCCCCAAACATTCAGATATCTTGTTGAAGCCTGTTGTTTACTCCCAAATAGTCAGACATCTCAAAGCAAAGCTACTCCACCTCAGCTTGTATGCATGAGCTGCTGCAGAAGCTATTGTCTTCGGGCAAGATTTATCCTTTTGAAACAAGGATACCTTAGCGGAAAAAGAATTTTCCAGGGTTCTCTTACTTCGAAGGAATCCATCTTGCTCATGAACAACAGCTTCTGCAGCAGTCCAACGACATATGTGGTCGGAGAATCGAGCCCGAATAGAATGCCTCCATAACCAGTCCGACTTTTTTTCATCCGGTGTCGGCTTTCTGCCAAAAGCCTGTCAAAATTTCAAAAATATCTCCTCTGGCCCACAGCCCCCAGCTTATACTCCAAATATGCATTCCAATTGCCATGAATTTTATTGAATAGAATTCATGGTTTATCTCAGAAGCCTGGTCCTACTCATGTCTGATTAGCGCCGACAACTTTTTTTATGGCGTTGCAACATCGTTTATGACCCAGATTGCCTTTATTTTTCTGCCGCTCCTTTTCACTTCACAGTTTTTCTCGACTATAAATTTCTTTTATAAATCGAACAGATTGTAAACGTGAGCTTAACTGATTGATGTTACTAATTATTTGTTTGTTTATTTGTTTATTTCGGTACTTTATGACGTGCATACAAGAATCTTTGGTTAAGTAGTAGTACAATCATCCCTTTGAGTAAAGGAATGAGCCTGAGGTAGGAAGGTCCCATAGCACGAATGTGAGAGACTATAAGTGTAAATGTCGTGAAAAGTGTGGGGAACTGCGGTAGACATTTCACTCTCACGCGATTTTTTTGCGTGAAATAAATAAATAAACAATTGCAATAAACAAAACTGAATAAGCAAATAAATCAATAAACAAATAAATCAATAAATATGAGTTTGTGGGGGTCGACTGACGAGGCTTCAAACTTTCTTCAAACTACTGTACCGTCAGAATCGTCTCACACAGCCGAATTCACTCGAGGGCGCATCATGCCGCTATCGCATGAGCCCCCAGTAGCTGACACCGTGAGGGCGAAGAGCTCAGCGATAGTATATTTGGTGTTAAGCCCACGAATCATTATCACAAAGGAATGCATGGCGCATTCTATAGGGGATGATCGATATAGATAGTCCTACCATCATTTCTACAAGTTGCTCGATGCAAAACGAGCACTTCGAGGGGAGAAGATGACTTCCTGTTTTCAACCATCCATCCTTCCGTCTCCCTGCCTTTCAATGAAACCACTTTATCAAACAAACGTACAACCTTTTCATTGAAACGATTCAATGTGGTTTTTCTCAGTATTTGATCCTCCCATCGCTCGTACTGTAACTCATGTACGTATGACGGTTCCATTGACAGCATACGAATGAGTTTTGAGTGGTATAATCCCCCACTCACTCGAAATCGTGGCACACCACTGACATCGATGCGAATCTATGACGCATAGCAATGGCGTGGAGCCCTCATCATTTCTCGCTTTCTCGTTCTTCATTCGAATCGCTTAAGTTTCCATTTCCAACTAGATAGACCCACACACACGCACACACCTAGTTGTCTCTCCCTTATCACGCTCACTGTTGCCACTTATCAATTCAAACTTTTGGACGGTGATAGTGATGGTGTCGCTCGGCTCGGTAGTTATTCAATGGCCTCATTATTAACAGATGAACTTGCTTCGTGATTCTAAGGGCAAGGTACACACTGTGTAATGGGATAGCATCGAGGAAATGTGGGTCCTCCCGATGGATAGCACGGAGCTCGATATAGTGGCCTTCAGAATCGATATTCTGGCCTATTCCACTGCTAAGAGGACTTTTGCTCCTAAAGGGATCTCATTCAAGGGAAAAAACACTTTTTAACAATCGTCACTTCATTTAGTACCCCTGCCCTTTTAAAGGTCTTATCAGTTGGTGAGTGAATGCTCTTTGGGCCGCCGCAAAGCCTTACGAACGGTTTCAGTGAGACCTAATCGGGAGGACCTCACTCGGTTTCCGTTTTAAAAATCGAAACCTTCAACTTCCACTAATAACAATTCCCACTAGATTCCCAAGTCATATTTTTCGGAAAAAAAAAGTTCCCAGGCTTTCGCTAGCCCCTACGACTATTTGTTACTTCTTAGTAATAATAGAATTTTCAAATATTGTTAAAATACTTGAGCAAAGAAAGGAAGGTCTCATCAAAGGTCTTCAAATTACCTTAATTTATTACTTACAATGTTGGACTGTGAAATGAATCTAATGATTTTTTTCGAAAAAGATGCCCTATTCAGAATACCGTTCTTAGTTCAAAAAGTTCAAATAGTTCCTACTTAGTCCAATAATTTATGACTTGAAATTTCAGCAGAGTTGATTCTTCCTAGTCACCGTTTCCTTTTTAAACAGCAATTCATTTTTTCTCTCATCTGACTGATGTCCATTTCTCAATTCTCATCTACGGATTCAACTGTTTCATTTGATTTTCGCTCCTACACTCTACTTTTCAATGTCCACCGAATTTCCAAAAAGCACAAACTTTGAAATAATCTCGAAAAAATAGTATTTCAGGGACAATATGAGCTTTGACTATTGGCAACAAGAGCAAGAAGAGGAAGAGGAATACGAAGAGGAAGAGGAACCAAGTTATACTATTCACAATGTGCCTTCTAAGATCTACAAATTTCAACGGTAAGTCACTCTTTTCATTCGAAAATATCGGCATTTCAACTGATTACAATTAAATGGCATGAGACTTTTCTATAATAACGAATGAATATTTTTGGCAGGGTGCAGTTTGTTGTACAGATTCAGATCATGTGATGGTCCTCAAGATGAGCCATGAATCCTACTGTCATCGTTTTCATGATGGCAGTAGGATTCATGGATCACCTCAATGGCTAACCTTTACCATCACATGATGTCTTTACTTTTTTCACCACTGGAATGACATCTTGTACTCATATAGGTGATATCAGTGTCTTTGAAACGGAGCTCTCTATACAGTTCCGATCATTTGATTTCCCAATACTTACTATTAGTTTACAAATTACAAAATCTGGTAAAAAATAGAGCCCAATCCCATACCGAGGCAATCTTGTGCACAGTCAGAAATCGAGCTCCAATAGCCAAAAATAGAGCCCGGAGTGCCTAAATTGGGCCCCACTCGAACATAAAGCCTTCTTAGGCACTATACATATCGATTCTTGTTTCTTAGACAACTGACTGTTACCAGCTCACCCGTAGTTACTCGATTTTTACAAGAAAATCTTCCTCCAAGGTCCCCACCCATTAATAGGCCTCTGCGTCAATTACGGTGTAATGAAATTTTGGAGTTAATGCTAGTATCTGGAAACTGGCACTTGTTTACATAATCTCATAGGCGTAAACCGCTAAAATGCAAAATAGCCTTTCGNTGACATCTTGTACTCATATAGGTGATATCAGTGTCTTTGAAACGGAGCTCTCTATACAGTTCCGATCATTCGATTTCGGAATACTTACTATGAGTTTACAAATTACAAAATCTGGTACCAGAGAAAGGCCTATCCCATACCGAGGCAATCTTGTGCACAGTCAGAAATCGAGCTCCAATTGCCAAAATAGAGCTCTGGGTGCCTTGAATGGGTTCCACTCTGGACGTGAAGCCTTCTTAGGTCCTATACATATCGATTTTTGTCTTTTAGATAACTGGCAATTGCCAATCCATCAATGGCTTTTCGATTCTCCAAGTGAAATCTCCCTCGAACTTCTCCACCCATTAATACCCTTCCGCCCCAATTACGGTACAATGAAATTCTTGGAGTTAATGCTAGTATCTGGAAACTGGCACTTGTTTACATAATCTCATAGGCGTAAACCGCTAAAATGCAAAATAGCCTTTCGAACTATCATACCAGGGACCAGTGATCCGTTACGCAGTGGCCTGCAAGTCTCCGATAACGCCAAAGAATCATTTCTTCATAAAAACTGCCAAAGTATGTATTTTGGCGTTGAATGATGAGCGCTTCAAAACGCTTCACATTCTTTAGTTCTTCTGGAGACTTTTAAAGAAATCCAGGTCCTCTGATTTTGGTGAAGAATATTCTGGGAGGACCTACACATACAGGAATGCGAACTTGGATAAAAAATTTGTATCCTTATGAATTGCTTGCACATACTAGGGCAGGTAACCCAAAGGAACCTGAACCATCATGAACTTTAGATAGGCCGCCCACCATTCTCATCGAAACAAGTTCCAACCCCATTTAACCATCCCATAAAGGAGCCTGTATTGATTATTTTGGACGGGAATTGATTACCCCGATAGTGAAAGTGGAATTCAGAGAACTGATACATTTTACTTTTCAGGATATTAGTACAGTAGCCTTTTACAGCCTTTTACATCATCAAACTTTACCTTATCATTTTAAGTTTAGTCTAGAAATTGGGATAGAATCTTCCAATTAATCAGTTTCCACTTTACCTACTTCATTTCTGCTCAAAAATCAAGGCTATTTTCCCGATTGGGGTTGAGCTAAGGCTAGTTGCAGCCATTTTCATCGTCCAAACAAAAGTGAGAGGAGCATGAAAGCCTTGGAGATAAACCGTACCTGCACCCGTTTATTCTAGAGATCTTCTCCCTTCCCATCCTATATAGAGGTGCTGGCTCTTTACTACTCGTGGGTTTTCTTCTGGCCGATAAAAGTCGTATGGTTGTGAACGTGCAAAAATGTCAAGAGGCTTATTTCGAGCCACCACTGAAAAGATTTTGTTTGCAACGGCTAAGCGTACGGCTTAGGTATACTAAGAAAACCTACCCGATCAAAAGTGTAATACGACAGGAACTGATAGTAGTAGATGGCGAGCGTATGATTGAGAGGACTTTGCAACTGTTACGAACTGTAATGGTCCATCCTGAACAGTTTTTTTTCAATAAAAATAATAACGTTAGGGAAAAAGAAGTTAAACAATGAAAAAATTAGATATTTTTTGTTCTTCATGCAATTTTTCCTTACCTTTGACTGACTGAGCTGCCTAGTGCTGTCGCTGAAACTTTACTCTCTCAAAATCAAACAGCATAGAATTCTCGTTGTGACTCGAACATCTCGTCAGGAAACAGTGGATAATTTTTTCCAAAAGTTCGATCTATACATAGGAACATATACGTAATCATTCAGCCCTTTGAATGAGGGAGGTTTGTCATTAGTTATACCAGTAGGCGGATTTAGTTGCAGAAGATAGTTCGTGAATTCGATCCCCGCTCTATCCCGTTTAGTAAATAACTTCGTAAGGAAATAAAGATTCAGATGAAAACAAAGAGGAACAGACCGCTTTTCTGTCACGGAGATCGTTCAGCGGAACATGAGGCTGGCCTTTTCGAAGAGTTTTGCCGCTCCTTTGGGAAACCATCAGAAAAGTATTCGTCGGAGGCGCACAGGATAAAGGAGTGCCTATAGGAAATACAAAATAGCTCGCCTTACAAAAATCTAGTGCGTTTAAACGTTATTACTACGTAATACTGGGTAAGCCGGAAACAATATCTCTGAACTTGTCCTTGTAAGGACAAAGAGAAAACAGAATATCAAGAGAAATGAGTTATCTACGGAGAAATGACTTTGAATTATTTTGAAAGTAAGAGTAATAAATGTTGGGGAGTTAGAAATCACTTCGCTGAACAACAAAACCCGGTTTTCAAAAGCGAAAATGTCGATACCGATCGCCGAGATAGCATCGGATGGATCGACTGGCACATTGATTTCCGTGGTCACTTTCGATCAGCAGATCAGCGAATAAATCCGCTTTCGAAAAATATTCTTATTTGCCTATTTGTTTGTTTGTTGTTCTGGACTTTGACGAAGAAAATGCTGTTTTGAGAACCTTTGGCACGTTACTGTGTAGCTAAGTGCTCTCGCAAGTTCCAAATACTACGACTATCCTAAAAGGGATTCGAAAGCACGGCTGAACCTTTCTTATTCAGTACTGTCTTTCCAGACTTACCAGTTGACTTCTGGCTTCAGAGCAAGAGCTTTGCTAGGCTTTTTTCTCGTGATACCATCAGTTTTTGGTTATTGCCTTCTAGACCGATAACTAACTAACGGATAACTTCAGACTTCGATGAGAATAGCTTCCCTAAGGTTTTGGTGATTTTGAATGACTGTCCTTGAACTTCGTCTGACTATTCAACTGATTCTTTCCTCCTTTTACTCTCCATACCTTCATCGATAGCGATTCAGTCGCTTTTCACAACATTCATGATGTTTTAAAGCCTCCTGCATAGTTTTGAAATCATATGTCTGTGTAAGCTCTCCAGGATTATGGAGTATTGCGAGATATTGCGAGTTATTAGCAGAAATCTTATTTTACCAACTGGTTACAACTGACAATTTTGTTCTTTGCAATCCGCTATCGGAAAACTATTATCTCACTATTGCAACTTCAATTTGTCTAACAGGTATTTTAGAAAATGCTAAATGATATTCAAATGTAATCTTTAGCAACTTCTAAAAGCCTTTTTTCTCCACCAGCCGCTCACCTGAACCTTTTTCCAATGCGAAAACATTGTTAGTTCAATTGTATTGGCAACAACCTGATTCATCTTTTAGAAAACCGTTTTTCACGTTCCTATAAGAGTTGTTAGATCGATTTCGAACGATCGGCAATGCTGTAATACTTCACTAACCTTCTGACAACTTGTCATCATCGCAAACTCCTCTGCGCTTCTGACAGTTCATCTGTCGATTTTATCAAGTTCTTTTGCCTACAAGGTCTCTGACAAAGCGTTTCCCTCCCTTTTATGAATATAAGAATCTTTATAAAATTATTCATTTATAAATTTCACTGACAAGGCGGACGGTCGACATATTCTTCGAAATTTTCATCACTAATGTAGTGTAGAGCATGGTAGTTATAGTATCTATGAAGTTGGCCCTTCAATAATCTTCAAAAAAAAAGTTAACTTCCTCTACTTCTCAACCCATAAATCATATTGAGGGTCATTTTTTCTACCGTAATTCTCGGTATGTCCAAACAGTTGTAGGATACCCTTCGAATGAGGATACCGCCATGGACCCGTTCTTGTTCTGCCTGTGGTCCTTGTGTACGAGAGCAGAACTTCCATACCTTCCGCTCTCACTTTGTGTTGTCCTCTACATGCTCGAAATTCTTGTCAGGGTCTTTCCGTGTCTGAGCATTGCCCATTGCTTCTTAAATCTGTGTTTAGGTTTATTTTTTTAATTTTAAAAAGACAACTGCTTACCTCGGAGGTGATTACGGCAGTGCGAATTCTTTTTTAAAATGATAGCCCTATAAACACGAACCTGATCATTCCTTTTTGATACCGTTTTGAGAGCGAAACTCTCGAAGCATAGTTTTTCAATCACTTATTTGTTTGTTTATTTATGTGAGCGTTTATTTATTGTTCGTTTGTATTTTTATTTATTTTGGTCAAATCATATGCCGCCAACTGGGCAGAGGTAGCATTCGAAGTAGAATTCAACCGGAAAAACCTGCCCAACAATTGCAAAACATTCTTGGGAAATTTTTAATGATCCCATTTACTGCCTGAAACCTACCCCCAATGCAACCTTTCATTCCTGCTGGGACCAAATTAGACTTGCCCTTTGAAGACTGCTCTCTGTGGGTTTAGCCCTGTTCGCTTAGTACAGGGGGTAGGGGATGATTGGTGGTGGAGTGGGGTTACACTTGATGGCCTTGATCAATTCGTCATTTCCCCCATGCGTGTGTGTGTATGTGGGTATAGTGTGCGATGATTGTTCGATTGATCGTACGAATTCACAATTGATACCTAATACCGTACAAATTAGGATCAATGATGTCATTTCTATGGCCGAGGTCATTTCTATCCGTTCCACTATCAGATACTTTAATAAACCGCTTAGCTAGGTTATGACGGTAGCGAATTTTGAGCCAGCCATGCAGATACTGTAAAGCCCGTTCCATTTCGGAAGTTTGTTACGACTTTCCTTATTCTAGAACATGCTGACCAATTCTTATAACTTGGGTTTTCTGATTCAAAAGGTAAAATATACTTCTGGGTAGGGTAGATTTTTTTCTATTTATTTGTTTGCTTCGACTTTTCTTTTTCCCTTTCATTTCTCTTCTGCACGACATAGATTCTTTTCAACTGAATTCCATCGTCGAAATTTTTTCGATTTCCGATTTCCGCTCAGTGTCAAAGCTGAGTCCCACCGAGCGGCTTACCGGAACTTTCACTACCTCATTTGGTATGAAGAGAACCTGTTTGTGTTAATAAATCAATTCATTCATCAGTACCAATGATCCGAAATTTCAATTGTTTATTCAATCATTTATTTACTTATTCTGTTTATTATTATTTCAAATAATTGTTTACTGGTCAAGCACATGACCAAGCCTGGCTCAATCGGAATTTATAACTTAACAAGTAATCGGCGTAATGATAGCCGCCCGACCGCATTCGGGAAAGAAGCTCCTGAGGAAGATTCAATGATTTTTACTCGAATTTTTAAAAATGAAGCTGAGCATGTCGTCTTTGACGGGTGCTTTTGATATTCAAATTGTTGATTGGTTCACGACAGATTCACATGCGGTTCACTTTCACTTTCCGGATAATCCTTCTATTTTTCTAAACAATTCATTTTCGAGTGGGTAAAGTTGTTCAACTGGCAACACTGGCAGCGGCATGTCACGTGGCAAAGTGATTTTACAGTCTTTCCAAAACTGGTAACTCGAATCGGTCATGTGCCTTTCGCTACTCTTTCCACTGGGGCACGACTTAATATAGAATATGTAAATCTTCATGGAAAACTAGCTCGGCTAGGCTATTACTTTGGTGATTTGTTGACATATTCTACTGGTAGAGGGGTTTCTCCCAAATAAGGAAACATGAACGAATTTTTTTTCAATCTAGGAAGTGTGAGCGAGAACTTGTAAGTAGTTCAACATAGAAAGTGAGCACAGCTATTACTGGATCAGTCTTGAAAAAAAAACAAAATGAAGGGTGCAAGAGAATTAGTGCGGCCATGCACTCGCCCTTTCTCCTCTTTCGCCTACTCCCGTGCGCTCCTAATTCAGCTAGCAGAGGTTCGGGAGGGAGTGGGGAAGAAATGAAAACTTTTTCTAGGCATTACCTTTCCCAGAATTGATAAACACTAAGACTGAGCTGCGCTGCTTCCGGCCATGGTACTGCTTAAGGATAGTTTGATGCCTTTCTTCAGGAAAAAGGTCTAGCAGCGCTTCCAGGATTACCCTCCCTGGGCCTTGATAAGATCTTAGGGTTTGTCTCTATTGAGTATAGAACCCAATTCTGGCCAATTTCCGCAAGGATTTCATGGTTCACATACTGGAGTGACACGGATAATGGAGCTGATATAAAATGTTGTTTGTTTTTTTAATTGCAGTGTAGGGGATTGTGGGAGATCTAGTCTGGCCCGGATAATTGTTGTGGTATACAGACACTAGTATGTTTACCTTGAAATGTTCGCGATAATTTAGCCAGATTTGGCCAATTTGGCTGTCGAACTGTAAATCATTCTACAAGGAAAAAAACAAACATTTTCAATGTGAGGGATCGAGTAAAACGTGCATTCGCTATGATTTTTGTTGAAAAAATGGACGATTGCACCCGAGTACGAGTGCGCCATGCACCCAATTGCCAGATAGTACAATAAGTGGGTATGAACAATACAATAACGTATAATAATTACCATTCATGACTTCTGCAAATTCGCAGACGCAAAAAAACGGACAGCAGAATTTGAGACATTAAACANCAGTTTTCTCAGCGTAACTTCGGCATTTACTCAGACCTATTGGTGAGCGCTGTTTTCGTCTGACGTTTTTTTTGTTCTGCTCAACTTCTTGCTCTGCAAAAGTACGACTGCAAACAGGTGTGTAATTCCTAAAGTAAAGAAAGAAATCGCGTTATATACCGAAAGCACGACAGAACAGCAAAAATAGTAGCAATACAGGTTCTCAACTGAGCACTGAACAGTGAAAAGGAGGATCAGACGCCTTCAAAAATAAACCAACCTTCAGTATGGACAGTTCATAATCAAAGGATTTCCCCTCCTTCCGCACTCCCTTTTGCAACCAAAAGAACGGTGATTCACTCGGAAAGGAACTCGATTGAGCTGGTCTTCTACTGGTTTCCTGTGTAGCTTAACACATTTATAATAGGTAGAGCGACAGCAGTGAAAAGAGTAGCGATAGGTGATAGCTGTGAGTTATGAGTTTCGGAGAGACTATAAAATCACTCTGTCACGTGATATATAGTTTCAACTTCCCGAATAACCGGAGTGGACACCAAAATTTTCAATTCGGTCTTATGAAGCCAAACAAGTGTTCGAGCAGTGAATGTAAGGAGGAGCAAAACAGCTTTTTATTCACGTTCTGTGATTATTTGTTGTGGCTTTCAACAAAATGTCTAACAATAAGAGAATGGAAATATTTTGTAGGAAGCCTCCGATGTGAAACTCAAGAACTTATTTCCTACCGTTTTATTAATTTTTTCCTTAATTTTTTTACTTACATGCTATTTTCAGTATAATTCTGAAGCTGAGGGTGATTCTGAAGTCGAAGGCGCCCTTTGGAGTCTTTACCGGTTTTGCTAACGAGCTTAAAGTCAACTAAACCGTTGGCTTTTGTTTAGTCCCTTAGGAATAGTTCGGCTTCCCCTCAGCTGTATTTGAATGAAAAGTGAATGTTTATGAAATAAACAATAAATATCATCAACTGTTCTAATTTCATTTCCCCCCCACCCCCCTTTCAAGGAGAAAAAAAATTAGCTGTCATACAAGCGAAAAACAAAGAAAAAGTAAAGTGATAGCAGAAAAAATAGACAAAAAACTGCTTTTGTAGTTCAGCCCTTTTGAACCGTCTGTATTTTAATTATAATTTTGTTTTTTGTCATCAAATGTGCACCCATTCGAGCATATAAATGAATAATTCTGAAAAAAGCGGGATGAAATCAATTTGGGTAGGCTTTGTTTCCGGTCGAAATAAAGGAGTTACGAGAAAGAGCGTGCGATGAAGTTTGTGCGGATGTTTGAGTGCTGCTGTTCCGTCTCGCCTCTGACATTGTTTGTCATCAGTCAACCACCACCAGCAGCCAGTCATCCTTTTATGCTGGTCGATCGCTGTCCCATGACTTTTACACTTTCCATTCTTATCACCTTGTTGTTATTGTTGTTTATTGTTTGTTTATTCAATCGGTCAGCCGACTGCGTCCCATCACCTTTTCGTCGTCATCGTACGTTTTTTCTACGGCGCCATAGTTATACGTGTCGGCGGAATCGGTCTTGAGGTAACATCTACGTAGAAGGCGACAGATAGGCGGAGCGTTCATTATCACTGCCTATCGATTCACTTCTCCTATCACCTTTCGCCATCACTCATCATTTACATTTGATAACATACTTCAGCTACTTTAAAGACGAATTTCTTCTCTATTTTCGATCTTTTCCTCGAATTTCTCACCTTAGCAACGCCGTCCACCTTCCTGCTCTTCTTGACCGGTCGCTGACGGCACGGCTTGGCGTGAGCCGCATCTTATGGATGAATTCTTTCGAAATTTCCTCGGTTGTGAGAACTTTCGGGTCAGAAATCTCTTCCAAGTCATGTTCTGAAACCTGTGAACCAAAGAACATGCCAGTTCTGGCCATGAGCCTCCCACAACGTTCATGTGGTTCGTTACTACCTGATGAAGGAATAAGGTACCTACTCCTCTTTCTATTGGTGGTTAGATTGCCAAAAAATGCAAACCAAAGTAATTTCATTGGCTATACTCTACAATATAGAGCTTAAAAATGTTACCAATCAAGTCAATATCTAGAAAAGTGTGGTCAGACTACCGAAAATGCCGTGGAATTACTGCTGTCGGAAGTTTATTTTGTTTTAGTTCACTATTTACTATGTAATCATACTGTATAGCACTAGATGACTTTACATTACTCGGTGATGTCAGCGCTGCACATATACAACAGCTTAAATAGATAACTAAGTAAATAGTAGTACGACAGCGGTAATGTTTGGCGGCGCTTGGTCTGGGATCGAAACCCGTTAAGGTCAACTTTCCAAACCCACGTTCGTGACGGAGCATTGGTGCTAAGTTCGTCAGTTCAAGGACAAAAAATGCTGGCACCCACAAAAACTGGCTCAATGAACCCTTCTGTTGGTAGATGTTCTTTTTTTCGATCTCACTTTACTTCTAAAGTGAAAGTAAACATATCTGAACGGCAGGCTCCATTTTTAGATCCTTAATCCGCTTTCGAAAATCAGTTTTCTGGACGAAATTCAGCTCCCAGAACACCTTAATAAAGTAATTTGTCAGTAGAGGAAGAAAAAGGACTAGTTTATGATGAGTCCCATCTATGACTCGAACTAATACATTTTTTTCGTTCTATAAGCATATGAAATTTTCCCCCTTATGGTGCCTTCCCTATCCCTCCCGAACAATTACTAGGTTATTGTAATTCTTTTTGTTTGGTGCCTCTTGCTACTTGTTTCTGTTCTTCCAAAACAAAAAGCATTTTCGTTATGCGATTATGAAACCTGAAAACTGGGAAATGAAAAAAAGGTCTGAACATTACTCAGCCACACAAATCGATTAGTTTCAGGTGCACTGAACATAGTATCATCAGAGTGAAAATGATGACACATTTATCAAGGGCTAACAGGCAGGGTTTCCCAACTGTATGAGTAAGGACAGGGACACCTTGATTGCTGTTAATCTTGCCGGGTGTGGGTGAGGTAAACTGGATTTGTTAGGGAGGATAAGACGACTGATTTCAACCACCCTAAGCAGAATTGGGCTTCATCATTGTTGTGTATAAATCATACTCACTCAAATGTGTTCAAAAATTCGATCAGTAATCAAAGGCATGGCTCAGTTCTGGGAGATTTATCACAGTTGAGCTTTGTTTTTTGTTGTATGACCTTGTTTTATGAGACTTTTAAGAGAAAAAAGTTTGTAAGGAAAAAAACCTGTCATATGCACTGACCACAACGTCAGAAAAAACTGGTCGTGAGAAATCTGGCTTTTCCTGACGCGTTTTTTTTTGTGGGTGGTCACACCTGGGGGAAAAAGCCAGATAACAAATACCGATTGCTTTTTATATTGCTTTCTATTATATGCTTCTTCATTCCGAATAAGTTCTGTAGGAATGTCACGCACCCCTTGTGATCGCTCTAATAGGAAGGTTGAATTAGAGTTGATTCTCAAAGTATTGTACTTGGGATATTTTTATAGTTGATGAATGTGTCTTGATGTTTTGTGTCAAGTAAACAAGTAAACAAATAGTCGTCTACCAGGGAATAAAAAAGTTGTCAGAACAATATCGCGAACTGCCTGAGTCCAACCCTTCCACCTGGCTTGAAATCTAGGGAGACTAGATCCATTTCCATCATTGCTGAACAAAAGCGTCCTCATACATTCTCTTGCTTGTTGGATGATCCCCTTCTTTTCTTACAAAACCTTTCCAACGTTACTAGTTCAGGAGAAAGGTGATGGGTTTTGTGGTTCCTCCCTTTCCGATTAAGGTTTGGCAAAGCCGAAATCACCTAGTATGTACATGGAGGCTTCCCTTTTGGGACTTCGCAGCCCATAATCTCCTTATATGGACAGTATTTTGAACTATTTTTTAAATAGCACCTAGCATTTTTTGAGGTATGCTTGCTCCTAATGACTTATTTCATGGAGAATTGTGAAAAAAGTCGTTCTGGAAAATATCCAGAATCAGTTGAGTAATCAGAAATATTGGCAAAAGGGGAGAAACTCGTTTTTCTTAGGATTCACCACGAACGCTCAATCGTCAACAAAATTACCAGATTTTCGGGGTTGAATCTAGCGAAAATGCACTGAAACTTATCAAAACTTAGGTGATTTATAGGCAACCATTCGGGCTCGTTCAAGATTCGAGCGCGTACTTCGTTTATGGGGTTCCTTACGAAGAATATTCGTCATTCCTGACAGAATTCAGTCAAATCACGTAGTATAGGGAACCCATAGCCTGATTCAAATTGAAGAGTAGAGTAGAGTGAATGATGAAAAACCTGTTCTGTTTATTCATTCTTCTATTCTAAATAGTATCACTGCAAGAAGAACGGAGAACGTTGCCCATGCGGGAAACATATGGGAGCAAATTCGAATTAGGCATCTACGATCCGGTTTTAAGACCTTTTTATAGGCTTGCGGTGCAGTTAAACTTTGATGAAGCCGTTTCCTGTGCATGACCAAGGTCACTTATCAGGAAAACCATCAGGGTACCGGAATATTTCACTATTTATTGCCATAAATACAGCATGCACCTATTTTTATTTTTGTGATAGGTGGAATCCATTATTGCAGTGTATAATCTGTAGATATTAGAACAAGATGTATAAAATGCTTTCAAAAAACCGTTATGGATACCTTATGATTGATATCAAAAGGGGCACTGAAATTTTGGTAACGGTTTGATGATTATATGCTGTAGTAAGATGGTAAACAATCAAGTAAACAGGCAATTGTCTGCAGAAAAGTGAAATTCTGAGAGTGAAATTCCTGCATAATCATCGGATGCTTTCAAAAGCGCTGCTTGTACTGTTTACTAAGCCTTGGCAGTCCAGCTGGTAGCCACTCTGCTCCGCATACACTCACAATGTCCAGAACTGGAGTCCCCCGTAGGCATCTGATCAACTAATACTTCAAGATTTCACTTGTTGAAACTAAGTTCGCTTGGGAGAGCAGGAAATAGAGCTACATATGTACGTATAGGTCTCGTAGGAATGCATTCTTCTCCGCCTTTCCATGGTCATTCCAGATTCGTGGCGTATCCTAGAATAACTTGCCAGTAGTGATCCTTTGTCTCTAAAGATTTCATAGAAATGAATCAGCTCAAAATTGAAGTAGTCAAGATAATTTCTCAGGGTACGGTATCGTCATATGGCTTTCTTATCTACGAATTTCCCTGGAACAACTAGCTGCATCGCTACGAAATGACTCGTTTCAAGAGATTAACTCTGTCAACGGTTCATTCCTGCTGCAAGTGAGCTGGGTATAATGGCAAAGTTTGCTTGGTAAACGCGCCGGCAAAGGATTACAGAACATCTGTGGCGTAAATCTTACGTTGTGTACCGTTACCGGTAATTGTATTTGCACATGGCGAACATTAGAGATGTATGCTCGAAGTTTTCATGCAACTTCTAAAAGTGCCGGGAGCTATCAAGGTTGATAGAGTCTATAGAAAGTAGAAAGAATTTCTTTCTACCATCAGTTACTGCCCTACCTCTCCCCCACTCTTGCTCCATTCTTTCCTAATCCACCTATCTCTATTGCTCCGCGTAACAAAAGTGGTAAACATTATGCTGCATGATTTTGTTGTTATTTATTTACTATGAAGTGCAGGTGTGCATAGAATAATGCAGGGAATGAAATCAGACTTTTTTGAGATTACGTATTTAAGTTTTGAAAGGTAAAGTGCAGGCGATTGAAGGATAAAAGGACAAAGCATAGAGTTTTCAGCGTTTATCAGTTCCGTCTGAGGGATGCGCCCTACATCTGACTCCCACACAGGATCGTAGTGACGTTTTGAATGCTATTCGCCCAATATAATGGCTTGCGATGACCAAGCGGTGTACAAGTCAGTGCTTTCATCTTTCCAGACAAGTCTGGTACCCAATTACCCGATTCTGGAGGATTGGAAATTTGGTTGGCTTTAGGGAACCGATCCCTATCATGCGTGTGATTATGCCCTTCTTCTCAGTACACAACAAGCGCTTAGTTGAAGGATATAAAACTGTACTTTCTTCCCGAGAAACTGGTCGATTTGAAAAATAAAAATTGGTTACAATAATTATGACGATAGTAATAATATAATGCAACATGTGTGAACAAAATATCATAATTATAATCGCTTACTCAGTCAGTCAATGGACATTTATTTGGTTTTTCTGTTTGACTCGTCATCCTTCAGTAACTCCTGAACATTGCTACGTCATTTCTATGAACCTAGGTGAATCAGAAGATGAATGAGCAGAATTTTTGGGAGGTTTCTCAATAGGAAAGCAATTAAATGAGACTAGCTGATTTAAGTGGCTTTTGTTCACAAAAGAAAAAGACTTCATTCTCTTCTGAATCAGAGATATTTCAATGAAATATCAGGCTATGATCGAACTGTTTGTGATGGGCATTATGGGTCCTTTCAAGAAGCCACAGATTGGTCTCAGTAGCAAACCACTACAGAACCATTTTTCTCAAAATCTCAGCCTCTAGGGGATACGTGTCCCCATCTTCTTGTTCGCCTTCCAATGCGAGATCTCATCTCGGAATCCGATACTCCTTGATACGAATGGATTGTAGGAGCTACAGTGTTTCCTCAGTACGAGTGCCATGTTCCCAAAAGTGCTGTGCGTAATATTCGTTCTGTTAGAAGTGATCACGTCCCTTAACGTCGTTGAAAAGCAAAAAACATTTCCTAACATACAATAGATAGTAATTGATATAGGATTCAGTTCTGTTTTGTCCAGTTTTCCGGTACGCCATGCATACGACTTCTTTCCAAAGCCAAAGTAGCTATTGACTTCATAATTGATTCATACAAACCCATACACAATACTGTTCCCTCCACTGAGGGTTTGATGATGACTGATGGTGCCTATGTACTTTTCGAAGGTAGTAAAAATGGCTGGCTCAGAGAGGATTCGTCCAGAATAAGATTCACTTGGGTCAGCAGTTACTGCTTCCTTTGTCACTGAATCTCATTCTTTTATTTCCAACAAATTAATCCTGAATGTCAGTTTCAAAGCCTGAGTAGACGCCCGAGCCAGAGCGTTTTTAAAAGGGAGGTGATGCTCAGCAGAGGTTTTTGTCATTTGCAAAAAAAAGAATGAATTCAAATTCGAATCCCCAGGCTGATCGAACAACAGCTGTAGAAGACAGCCTATCGATCGTTCCGTTGAAAATCAAACTTCTTACGTCGAATTGAGTGTGTTCAATCAGTGTAAATGACAGAAAAAAATTGAACCTAATTAAATATGACAGAAAATGATCCAAATCATTTGAGCAGCACGTAATGCATAGGTTTTTCCCGGTATGTACGCCTATCATACATCTTCTATCCATTAAATTTAATGTCTCCGACAAGTTCCCGTATCTTCCCATACGTATGTCGTCTTTGCAGGATGCCGATGATGTTAGCATCTGTGCCATCGTCAGCATCACCGACGACCATCTCCTATCAGATCAAAGACAAAAATTCTTCTGCCGGTGAAGCGATCTGTGCTGTATGCGGTGATGGACATGCAAAACTTCACTATGGTGTGAGTACATTTGAGTAATACTACTTTTTTCGGTTACATTCAAATTTGGGCTGGGCATCAGAGAACGGCACTTTTTCGTATGGAGCCGCATGCCCTTTTGATTACCACTACCTCCTACTCTTAAGTGGGATATGCCCTAAGGAGCACCTCATCGAAATCTGCTAACAATAAGTTCACTCTCACATAGAAAGCCTAGTGGGATCAAGTCACTGGGAGATCTCCCCTACTCAAATGGGAGGACTGTCACGTGAAGATGGTAGAGAGAAAATTGCACTCGAATCTCGGAATTAGTCAACAACTCGGACAGTTGTCGACGCTAAGAGAATGTCCTTTCAGAGTGTGGAACTCTAGGGGAACGAATTTGGGAAATCCTATAAGGCAACAATCATAGAGCCTCTAGGACCTGATCATTAGCCGTTCGGGTGGTGAAATTGTGTTCACTTAATCATAGGACACCCAGTCGATGTTTGAAAACTTTAAATGCAGAGCTTCTTGGGCTACGTTCCTTTGGGCTCACTATGTACTTATGCCACAGCCTTACAAATTATGGTTTCACGAGGTATTTTTTACATCTCAATATGTCCCTGGTTCGATTCTGCGCCAAAAAGTTGAGGATTGGCATAAGTGCCACGTACATGTTAGGTTCAAACAAAGCTGAACCTTCGAAATGTCCTTTCTATTTTAGAGGTGAAGTAGGACGCATGGCGTTTCCTAAGGCTATTCATTGGCGCTTACCATCCCGTATCATCCTTGGGTTCCTTTCGCTTCGATTGAAGCCCGATTGAAGCACTTTTCTTGACCTCCCCCCAAGTGCAGTGACAAATGCAGTGAAGTAAACAAAAAACAAATGAATAAATAAACAAGATGGCTGCTGAACAATTAAAGGTTTTGAAGGTGTTGGCATGCTACGGATGCAAAGGATTCTTCCGACGGACGTTGACGGGCAAGTACCGCTATGCATGTCGTTTTGGCAACAACTGTGTCGTCGACAAATGTATGTCTTTCAAGAATGAATATAATTTATGATACTTGTCAATCTTCTTTGATTTTTTTTCGGCGTTTATCACCAGATCGCTTTTTCGCATCGAACAATTAGGATGTGTTTATTCATAGTCGAAATGTGTCTTGCCGGTCGTTGAAACGAGAAAAAAATCCTCTTTGATTCCCTGGGTGTGGTCAGTAAGGCAAAATTTAATCGGGAGAACGTGGTCTCTCCATCAAATTGATAATTGATAATTTAAGAAAAATATTGGAATTGGATATGCTGAGGTGGTGTTATTTTTTGAATTTGACCCAAAATTGTCCACTTCACGGATGAATCACATAAATGCTTTTGAAATACGCACCTCACAAGATTGGCGAATTATGAGCAAAACTTAGACTATGGACGGTATTGGATCCCGTCCTTGTGCTCTCTACGTAGGTCTCGTTCTCCCTTACACTATCGAGACCCAGCTTGCTGCTTTCATTACTCTCGACCTATGTAATAAAAATAGGAAAAGGATCCATATAGAGTATTTGAACTTCTATTCAACCTTTCAGACCCCGATTTTTAAAATTTGGATTTTTTTCGCAAATTTTTTTCCAAATGTCTTACTTTTTTAGTAATTCACTTTTCACCGCCGAAGATTTTCGAGCCTCACACACGAAAAATGAAATAAATGCATGTTTCGAAAAAAAATTCAAAATAAAGTTCTGCTCTGATCTACCAACGGCTTAGATTACGGTCACTCAATATCCTAACGAGTCTGTGTTTCAGTTCAACGGAACAGCTGTCGTTATTGCCGTTTTAATCGCTGTATCGAAGTTGGAATGGATCCAAAAGGTTTGTAGATCGTTGAATGGAAGCAATGAAAGACAGTTCCCAAAAATCGATAATCGATTGCTCTTCCTTTGTGTATTAGCTTTATAGTAGCTTATGATTCTTTGATGGGTAAAAACGGTACGGCAAAATTCAAGGAAACATGATCTTTAAGCTGTACGGCCTGATCGAGATCTGACGGGAAAGCAAAAAGTGCCTCGAATAAGAAAAAAGCCGATTGATGAAGAATTATTAAGCCATGTGGTATGTTTCGCTTTTGAAAACTCGTCCATAATTTCTACATGATAACTCGCCTTTTGATTAGCTCCGGCTTCACGGTGATGATTGGTCAAGGAAGTTGAATAACGACACGCGGATATTACTTCTACAACTGATGAACATCGAGGCAAAAGTCAGTTTATTTCAAATAACAATCGATTAGAGCGGGCAAAAAACCGATAAAATCAATCACACCTTTATTAAGGTCGTCAAAGGTGATAATAATATGAGTAACGCCTCTACACAACAAACTAAAGATCCGCGAGCGATTTCTCTGAAGGAAATGTTCGAGCAAAAGCCCTCCATGGACGGGAGACGTACTGAGGTATACTAACTGCACCTTTTAACTCGTTTTTCGATTTTCAGTATCTCTTGACCTTGATAATTGTGTCCTTTCCGCAGCGCCCCCACATCATCGAGCGCGACGCGACCGCTCGCGGCTGGTCTTGGTAGGCACATTGGCTGTTATTTGCGGGTACCACGCTAAGCGAGCCTTTCTATTGTTTCGACTGCTGTCTGGTGCATCCAAAGAGGCAATTTTCGCGCATAGTTGAGCATTTATAGTACCACACCGCAATTTTTACTCATGGAAGAAATTTCGATTTCATTGCGACTTGTCTGCTAACTCTGCTAAGTGGACAGTCTAGTTTTTATGATTCGTGGGAACCCGTTCTGCATGGGGAATATCCATTTGTTTACTTCACAATGAACGCTGTTACACTAATACCATGACAAATTGCCCATACACACCCAGTTGTAAGGACATTACCTGCAGTAGTGAAAGGGAATGCTATATTCATTAAAAGTTGTAAAAAGTATAGTATTGTAGTGCAATCTAGACCATCTAAATTGTCATATGCTATCAACTGGACACAGGTTGTAAGGGCAGTTATGGGTAGAGCTACCCCAAAACTATCAGGTTACCCCATAATTCAAGAAACAAATGGAGAATCTCAAATCCTGGCAGATTTCTGTCTCGCTATTATTCATAAGGGTTTAATAGAGAACATATTTATTGATTTGACCAATCAGTCATTACCAGGTTTCCTGATGGAGGCTGCAGGGCTTCTGAAAAAAGATTCGGGACTCTCTCATGCCTTTTTTTTGCGTTCACCACCATTACTGCTGCACCTGACCATTACTTTTCTATTACTTTTCGATTTACTTCCTGTTCATTTACTTGCCTACTTATTGACTTGTTTACCCAGTGTAAACAACAAGGTAGTGCCTTTGAAATATGTTTAAGATGATTATAAATCCATTTAAGTGTAAGTTAGCATGGCGCTGTTGGAATATTCCGATTATGTGAATCAAATTCACTGCTTCAGATGCGATACGAACCCTTTCGGATGGCACGGACGGAGGAATTGTCCGAGATTGCTCATCGACGAGCGATTGCAGCTGTAGACTGGGTGGACAGTTTGACGGAAATCGCCGAACTGCAGGATACGGAAGACAAGGTGAAGCTTCCCATCCACCATTGCTTGACTCATCTCTGAGAGGTTGCGGGAGGCTAAAATCATGTATTTGCTCCGGGATAGCCTGCGTAGCTGTCATGCACTTAACAGCCTGCATGTCAGTGCCCTTCAAACTACTCGTGGCTACCCATGTACCGAAAAATTCAATTTCTAGGCCCATGTAGACTCTTTGAAAAAGAAGAATGCTCGGCTTATACTGGAAAATCCATCGATTTACCGGCCTTCATTTCTTTCTACTTATTCACTGCAGGGCAGTGGGAGCTCCTATGATTACTAGAAAACTTCTGCAGTAACTTGTTAGTTGTAGCCAAGCTAAGGATGTTACTACCATTCCCTTAGTAGCATTAATTCCTTTTGCTTTTTGCATTAATTTCTCTAGCTTTTTATTGTTTCCTTCCAATTTTTTCCTCACTATTATTATTTAAATGTTTTCTAGGTGGCTCTAGTGAAGTCGTGCTACTCACCTTTGACGATATTCAACTTCTCTGCTCGTACCGCTCAGAATACCCCCAATCCGGATATACTTTGCCTGTGCAGTCATTCCTATGTGCCAAGGCGTTTACCGCCTGAGTTCAATGAAACGAAGTGAGTATAGAATTAAATTGATCTTTCTATTTACCTTTGATTTCTATTGGAATCTGTTTGGTCTGAATCCAGTCTTGTCCAAGGCCAGATGGGTTTGGGTAACTGTGCCATTGGGACCAATCTCTATCCTTCTCCATTCGTTTCTAACGATCACAGATTCAGATTGCTAGCGGAAAGCTAAATATCATTCACATGGATCAAAGCTTCTGGTTAGAGCTTGAGGGCCTTCGTTGAATCTGGTTTTCCTTTTGCTGAGCCCTAGTTTGCCTACTCTCAGTGATTATACCTCCTGGCCTCTTATCAAAAGGCAAGCGGAAGGAGCCTTTGCGTTCACAACTTTAAACTGGACCCGATGCTATACTCGAGATTCGATGGTCTCGTAAGAAGCAGAGTTTGAACCAACTCGTCCACTACTCAGCTCATGTGTCTGTTAGCAGAGAACCATACCTCCACTCGGAGAATTGGCTTTCACCTGGGAGGAGCGATACTTTTCGACTGATCTTCACCTAGTACGCTATCAGTAATCTGGTACCTCGAGAGGGAGTTGGATAATCTGAAGGTAATTGTCAATCAACAGTAACCAACAGAAGTTCTTTGTTTTCTCGAGAACTGTTCGAAGCGCAATAAAAATGAGCGGCGGGTGAGTCACGGTAACCTGAGTCAAAGAAATTGTCGGTCGGTGTCAAAGAGGCTTGCGCTAAAGCAAAATAGAAAAGATCCGAATTGTCATCGTTGAGTCACTGTGTGCTAACATCGCCAGTACAGCAAGTACTACTGTTTTTATTTTCGGGGAAAAACTCGAAAATAAAGGATACCATAAAACAAGAGAAAGGTATACCATAAAGAAAGAGAAAGAAGGCGCTTTGCACGATAAAGAGGCCCCAAAAACTGGGGCACAATTATGAGCCTTGCCAAAGATCGAGCGTTCCAACCATAAACTAGAACCACCGGGGGAATGAGGTCCGATAGCCTGTCGGAAACTTCTTTCTCCCTGAACCCTCTACACAGAGTCTAGGGATGAATCTCTACGCAGATCGATCTTTTACTCTCTTTCCAAGTACTCATGAAGTTGATGCTGCTCAGGTAGCTGATATTTTGAATGGGATAGAAGCCGGTCATTGAAGTGAACATTTTGGAAATGGGGATGGGAGGGAAACACTCAGTGTGACATCATTTGGCCCGTGAAATATCCAATGTAGGCACATATAATAAAGGCTCCCATTGCATAGTTCAGCAGACAAGTTTCTATGGTAGAAGCAAATGTTCAGTACTATTTATTCAGAGGGTATCAGAAAACAGTGCAGGAGAAACTGGTCATCGTGAACACCGTGACTCACTGCTTTCTCATCTGTTCGCAGACTTCAACGTGTTTTTTTAGCGATCGTGCCAGTATCAATGCTTTTCACACCTTGGTGGAAATAATCCCTTCTTGTCCACAGTGCAGATGATCCCTTTCTGTGTTTTTTTGAAACAGACACCAAAATTGCGGAAAATCGTGTTTCTTCCCGAACACTGTCACCTTACCTTCCTAGAGACTACTCTTCTGATGGTTCCCAGACTATTGTGTACAACTATGCAGGCCTACCTAGGAGAAGGGGATTGCAAATCAAATTTAACTCGTGTTTACCACATATCATATGTTTACAGCCACCTGTCAAATGTGCTCATCGATCGAACCCTGAATGAACTCGTAGCACCGTTACGGAAGTTGAATCTTAAAGAGGAAGAGATTGTACCGTTAAAGGCGATCATCATCCTGAATCCCAGTAAGTGGAAAATAATACAAAAAATTATGGAAAAATACAAAAATACAGAGAAGGTAAAAAGTAAGATTTTAGTAATACCGAAAAGGAATAGTTGCAAAAACTTGGTTCAATTCCAGCTACCATTTTTAATCACTGCATTTTTGAAGCCTCTTTGAAAATTCACAATAGTGAAGGGGACTGAAGCTCTACGAGCTCTAAAGTCAGACTCTATGAGGAGGAAAAGGCTTCGCACTTGTATAAATATTTACCTACCTGCCTAAACCTACCTACCCTTACTCCATTTTGTGGTCAGACTTAAGCTAAAGTCATGCTCCCTGAGTGAAGAACTGAGAATATGTATTAGTAGCGCTCATGACTCTACAAAAGAATGAGATAAACGAAAACCAGTACAATCCGCAAAGCTAAAGAAGAGTCTCGTCATTTTCCTACTATATACAGTAAAAGGACCCTATTTTTTTTCTTGATATGGTTTGTACTGGTTTTCCAAATAGAGCTACCCCGAAGTATCCACACAGTCGAACTTCTTTATTTCCGAATTGAATAAACTAACAATAAGATTTTCATTGGAATTTTCCTAGGTTTTTCGATTATCTAATGTCAATTGTGATTGATTGTAGACGCGAAAGGCTTGTCGGATCGGGCTAAGGTGGCCATCGGTGACCTTCGTGATAAAGTCCAAGATATGCTGTTCCAAATTGTCAAAGAATTACATCCAATCTACACGGCCAGTAGCCGATTTGGAAACTTACTGTTGCTATTGCCAACCATTACGGTAGGTATACTATACTAATTGCGGAAACGAAAAAATTCCATGTGAAAATTTATTTCATATGGTTTCAGACTTTGTCGGGTCTAATGAGCGAGAACATGCAGTTCTGTCAGGCATTCGGAGGACGACAAAGCGGTGATCCGTTGTTGTCTGAGATGTTCGGCGATTTCAAATCGAAATTCGATGATTCCACCATCTCGTCCTCGTCTATCAGCCCACCCCTTTACGAGAATCCAGCCGAGATCTCACTCGAGGTGTGTTAATGTTAGATTTTTTTGGGGATAGGAGGAATCGAGGGTGTGTATTTCCTCTAATTGCTTTGACTAGATTCTCCACCCTGTCAGTCGCTAAGCTCAAAAAATCAATAAGTTTCCTTTTAGTACTGTAATTTTGACTTTGATGCTGTAAACAGTAAGGCAAGTACATCAGGGACCAATTTGGCTTTCAATAGAACGACCCAGATATCGTTTCTTTCAAGGGGGATGCCGGACACCGGGCGGGGCGATAGCCTTCAAATCAAGAGATAATGGTAGTTAAGGATGATTGGAAGGCTATGCACCAAGGCATACTCCTCCGCCCTACATCGGAAAGAGTCAGAATTCAATCTCTTCCTAGCCACTCAGCTTTTCAGCTTTTTTGGCAGCATTTCGATAGAATTTTCGATTTCCATTTAATTTTACTTTCATTCCCGCAGTAATTCTTTATTTTATCGATTCTGTCTGAAAATATGGTGAATGAACAAAAATAGTAAGATAAGTTGAACTAAATGTAGTAGCAGCAGCAAGTTATACATAACAAGATTACTTTAATTGTTTACGATTAATGATGAGCAACGAAATGTTCACTGTAATCATACAACATCTACCAGCACCACTGAAGGAGGGAGTTTTGGTTAAACAATGGTAGTCGAACAAAGACTTCCTCAGGAAACTTCAGTAGGGTTACTGTTAAGAGTTGGAAAATGACCGCTCTTGTTGGCCTATTGTCTACATGCTTTCCTACGACCCTGATCAACGAGAACGTATGTCAAAAGGTCCACCACCGGCTGGGCCAGTTGTACGATTGCCAACAGTCGTATAACGGTACGGGACCCCATTGACAGTGATTGTGAACTCTTGAACATGTTGACCGGCTCTGTTAGTATAGCTGTTCGAAGATGTAGCCACTGAACTGCCCTTCGGTAATGTGGCCATGCGAAGTTTCCCACCAATGGTTGCAGTTACCATCGTAACGTCATTCACTGTGTTTATACTGGATGATCCTTCTGACGTTGGCGTTCTAGCATTTGATTCCTGGATCTGTCTGGCGAGATTNATTGTGAACTCTTGAACATGTTGACCGGCTCTGTTAGTATAGCTGTTCGAAGATGTAGCCACTGAACTGCCTTTCGGTAAGGTGGCCATGCGAAGTTTGCCACCAATGGTTGCAGTGACCATCGTAACGTCATTTACTGTGTTTATACTGGATGATCCTTCTGACGTTGGCGTTCTAGCATTTGATTCCTGGATCTGTCTGGCGAGATTGGCTTCCCAATCAGGGCTGAACACTCCTCCCTGAATATAGTGACTGTGAGCTAGCTTTGAATGGTGAAGGAACGAGTTTTATTGATGTCAATGGTAATCCCAACTCACCTGGAAGGTCTCTGGAGGAATTGGATTGAAGTTGGGGCTGAAGGGGTCCCATTGATTGAACTGAAGAAGAGTGGGTTCTAGTTGTGTATTGGAAGAAACGGAGTAAGGAAAGAAGGATCAAACCTGAGCCTCAGTAATGAAGTCGGAGAGGACGACGAAAGTAAAAACGGTAACGTAGAACATTTGAGCAGACGAGGTTGTAGATGGATGTGTAGATGTTTCTAGTTGTGCACTTACGCAGTTTTTCGGTGGTTTTTACGCTTGATACGACTAACGGCAAATCGTCGAGTAATTTAGAGACAACGATTAACTATGACACGCCGACATAAGCAAACATCATTTGACCGTGAACCCGAAATCATCACTAGCAAACAGCGATTCATTCATGATTGATTGATTTCCTGTTTGGCAATGGCTGAACAATTCGTATTTACGGATCTATCAATAGATAACGATTACAACGATAGTTTAACATTTTAACAATTGTTCGGCACTAGAGCAGACTCGACTCGAAAAGACAGCCAGTTTCTTGAGGGAATTTTCTTGGATTTGTAAAAAAAACTTCTCGGTTTTCCTTCAAGGGAGGTAAATAATTTGGTCAGCCCGCCACACCGTCGTACACTTGGTTTCATGTGCTGAACACGATTTTTTTCGAGATTCTATTTTACTTCTGA